>JAMZAV010005247.1:0-44406 GCA_024449915.1 Sweltsa coloradensis
TTTACTTTCTAAAACTGTACTTCTTGACTATATAATATTCAGCAGCTATCAAAAAAAAAAGGATACTTCCTACATTTCTTATTATTACATAAGCAAGGTGACCCTAGAATAATTTCATTATTTACACAAAAGTCCTATTTTAATAATTATTTAAATTAAAGAAACCAGTATAAATTACTGCAAAATTAAATTTAGAGTATAAATTGGTTGTAAATAGTAATAATAGTTTTCCAGTATAATTTTCTCATCGATCTCCGACTGTAGCTAAGCTGAGGCATGTTGAGCAATTAGATCTTGCCAGACTAATTGGATTTTTCGAAAGTATAGTTTTTTTTTTGAGCGCGAAAATTTGAAATATTTTAAAAATAATAATTTTCAAAGCGAGTAGGCCTACAGAGCCGTTATTCCACAATTTCTATACCAAGGGACTTGAAAGAGATGGACAACTTTACATTGCAACTATTTTCAATATTTATTATGTCATCATTGTTGCTACGGCTAGCAGTAAATAGAATAATTTTAGTTTTATCCATATGACATCCACATATCCAAGAATGAAATGCTTGGCTCAACTTCTATATCTCGCAGCATTCACAGCCGAAGACTTTTGAAGGAGAGCTTAGCTTCCGTTTTTTTTTTTTTTGCAAATTTTTGTATTTGGGGGGGATACTCTCTAATGGGAAAGGAATTAGAAAGGGTAGAAACTTTCAAGTACTTACTACCTGGGAGTATGGCTTCATAGAAAATTAAATTGGGAGGGACATGTGAAGGATGTGACAAAGAGAAGAGGCAATTCAGGTCACTTTTAGCTTTGTAATGATAACCCTACAAAGGGCAGGTAAGGATTTAAAGGGGAAAGCATACAAAATGCTGGTAAGACCAATATTGGAAAATACACGGGCGGTCTGGGATCCATACAGGAAAGGGAGAGAAACAAGATAGGAGGTAGTACAAAAAAGCAGCCAGAAAAGTATTGAATGGAAAGAAAATTTATAGGGAATATAGGGAAAGTTTGGTTAATGGTTGGATAGAGAGAAGAGAACATATGAAAGTGTGACAGGGATGGTAAATGAAGTAGAATGGCAAAAACTGGAGGACAGGAGGAATGATAGGTAGGGAAAAATGTATAGGGTCAACAGAAATAATGGGGGTTGGAGTGAGTTAATAAATGCTTAAAGAAAGTAAACTATAATGCTAGAGGAGACAACTCATGGAAGTATGAAAGAGGATCATGGAAGATCCGTGCTAAATCTGAATCTGAAAAAAAATCTGAAGGAAAGTTCTCATTCTTAGCAAGGACAGTGGTGGAATGGAATGGGCTGACTGAAGGTCTTCTTCACAAATGCTCACATTTGGTCTATGCTTAGTCTATCAACATCATGCTTGATCTAGTCAACAAGTAGAGACATGCCTCGCTTTCCTCCTTCATGCTGTCAGGTATTGCCTCACGCTCCCTTGCCAGACTGGCACATGTGAACAGATGTCGTCTGTCATGTTCACCATTTCCACACAATCTGCACGTACTGGTTAGTGGTTTCAAACACACCTACCTATTCGGTGCAGATGCATGATGCATCCCCAACATGTAATTTTGTGTCTTTAACCTGAACTGTGCTGTTTCTGTTTGCATATCATATTTTGTTGTTTTTTTTTGGCTGTGTGTTGTACTCCTGCCATGGTTTGTCTTGTCCCTTTTTGACCCATTCTTGTCTAATTTTCTTGGAAGCTGCAGCATTTACATGAGCTGATGAAGCTGATGAAGGTTTGCTCTGTTCTGTTGTAGCATTCTGCTCCCTTTCTTCGCTAAGAAGTCCGCTTTCTCATTACCGTATACATATGGCCTACATTGTGATTGGTATTCAGTATCCACTGTAGCATTTAATTAAATACCTCGTTTGCATTGTGCAGTCTTAAAATTTGCAATTTGCACTGCCTTACCGCAGAATCAGCCACATCCTTGTTGACTATGGCTTTTGTATTACTGCTTTTGAGTCTGTTAAAATTACAATTTTATCAATGTGAATAGGATAGTGGTACACATAGTAGCTACCACCACCTTTCAAAATCTACACAATTGATTGAATGATTGAATATTGCTTAAGGTCTCATATTTATGCACTTTGGCTAATCGAGACGATGAGTGGTGATAGATGAGGATGAAGTATGAACAGAAGGGAGGAGGGGAAACCCGGTACCGGCACGTAGCCTACTCCTTTCGAAAAGTACCAAGGGGACCAACGGCTTAACGTCCCATCCGACAGGACGGTGTAACTTTGACAGTCATATAGGTTCCTCCACTAACCCGGACTGCCGAGCAGACGTCAAGGAGAACGAAGCCGTTACACTAGCTTTCGAACCCTCCATCTGCTCTAACCAGCGGTATACGTGAGTTTCAGGGTACAGCGGTCACCCACTCTACCCATGACCACGCCCGATTCTGCTTAACTTCGGTGTTCGAGTGGGACACACAATTAAATCTGCCAGTTTTTCATACTTTACACCCAGCCAAAAAGCTGATTTGTTTTGTTCTGAATTGGTAGCATTTTTCTTTACTAAATTCTAATGATTATAGAATGATTTTTGTAATTGATCAAAAATCGAATTGTGTATAAAAACACAAAAATACACAAATTTCCGGGATGTCCCGGATATTTTGTTTGCCTGTAGTAGATTCAATTTGAACATGCAAAAAAAATTAAAAAATGAAAAATTGCAAAAAAGTCTAGGCCTAATTTTTGAAAATATACTCAAATTTGGATTTTTTTCCAACTTTGATACCAATTTGGAATTCAAAATCAGCATTTTTTTCCTAAAAAATCAAGGAAAAAATCATCAAAAAATCTCAAATTCTTTTTAAAAAAATCACAAATTCCAAATTGTCAGTGGCATTTCCTGGCATCAAATTCAGGTGGGGCAAGTTGATTTAATTCATGTGTTTCACACCCACATTTTTCTCGGAGAACAGCTGCCAGGTCCAACCTTTCGATTTGAATCCTACCAATGCTAAAACATTAATGTAGAAATTACAAACAATTATTATTAAGAGAATAAATTTAACTTCACAAATATAGTGATTTCAAAAGTCGTAAAAGTACCCCGTTGTTCAAAATAACTTTTTATCATTAAAGTTTGAATTTAAATAGGTTACAACATTTGAATCCACATGTAAAAATAAAATAGATGAAGAATAACGTTCCAATAACTTCATTTAATAATATTTTTAACATGCTGTCGATTACGCTAAGTATTTACGTCGAATTTGTCCACCCGTCAGTGTTTTACACGAGAAGATAGGGCTAGGTCCGATTTGCCCCTCTTGGAACCGTACGAGGCGCGATCCGCTCGGTGTGGGCGGAGCTACATGCTGAGGCATAGAGTGACTAGTGCTAGTCTAGGATAGCCCCACGTGATGCTATTGTAGGAACGCTTCACAAGGATGCGGCGGCCGGTGCTGCTACGTAATGATATTTTTTCAAATACTCTTGACTCTAATTCTATTGTTGGCGCGGAAATTGAATACGATTGTAACTTAATAAATAATTCAAGCAATTTTAAATGTTTTTTCCTATTTGATTCTTTTGTGCCGTGCTAGAAATTGTTGGTGGGGCTCAGCCCCATCTGCCCCTATGCAGGAAACGCCACTGCAAATTGTTAAGGTAGAAAGAAAAAATTTGGGTCCAAAATTATGCCCTATAAAGTTTTATTTTGAACAGGGCTTTAAGAATAGCAGTCAATTATCCGTGATAGCAGCTACCATTTTTCCTGCAGGGTGAGATTCTTCAAATTCTCTGAAATATATGCCTGCCCCAGCTTGGCTTAAACCTGGGGTAGCCGAGCCGTCTTTGTAAATATGGAGCCAATCCTTTTCATGCAAGTTATTGTTAGTTTTTTCAACTCCTCGTCTATGTAGGATGCCTTTATCCTATCCAGTCCATCCACTGTCAGTTCGTGAAGGACATTTATAATGGCAACGTTTATATTTGGTAGGGGGATGTTTTCTCTCTGTGTGTTTCAATTGTCCAATTCAATAAAACCTTCCTTCGCCTCTTTCACTGCTGTAAAAATGTGTTTTGTGTCTCTAGACGGCCATGAGGTTCTCTGTCCCATTCCAGCCCGTCTAGTTTTATAAGCTTCTCATACAGGCTCACTGCTGAACTGTTTCTTCTGGCCTCCAGGGGTGGAATGTTAGTTTTAAGTGTAGTGGGGGAAAAAACAGTAATGGGATTTAAAAACAGGCTGAAACAACTGCCAAACGGCAAACCTGCTAGGGATGAGGAAAAGGATGAGGAAGAGCATTAAGCTGGAAGAGTATAAAGATTTGATAAGATAATAATGAAAAGAAAGTGAGAGAGAGGAAGGAAGGAAAAGACAAAAGTCAAGTATAAGAAGACATGAAGAAAAGAGACCTACCACCAACCCATTGGTTACCTGTAATAATAATAATAATAATATGATCTTTATTAGCAATTTTGCTGAGTTTACATTCAGGTTTACTCTTAATATTATGTGTCTTAGTCTAGAAAAGAAAAAATAGTAAATTACAATTATTTTTTATGTTTACTGAGTTGTATTTTGAATTCCCTTACTGATTTTGAGTTTTTTATACTAACAGATAACTTATTATACTCTCTAAATCCTCTATAAAATATTGTGTTTTGGGCCCTTGCCCTATCTCTTCTGTCAATGAACAAATCACATCGGCCTCTAGTATTATGGCCATGTACATCACTGTTATATTTAACATTTTCACACATATACCCTGGCTGTAATCCATTGACAATCTTATAAATAAATACCATAGTGTTGATCCAGATATGCTCTTCTATACATATAAAATTTAGAGTACTTAACATAAGATTTATACTAGTATATCTTCCTACTCCTATAATTATTCTCATGGCTCTGTTTTGAATTATTTGCATTTTTTGTAAATCAGTCTTATTAGCTAGAAACAGGATAGTTGAGCAGAACTCTAAATGCGGGAGGACAATTGTTTTGTACACCAGGCATTTTGTCCATGATGACAGGGAACTGCCAACCCGAGCCATGAAGCCCACTTTCTTTGCCATCTTCCCACATATGTACTGGAAATGTTCGTTGAAATTTAAATTTTTGTCTATTATAATACCTAAATATTTATACTTGGAAACTTCCTCTAATGTGCATCCCTCTATTTTAACATCTAGGCCTAGTGGTATCCCAGTAGGTGTTTCATTAGTCTCAAATTCTCGTTTACTTCTCACTATCATGTATTTAGATTTTTCTATACTAGGAAAACGCTTAAGTCCCGCCGCGTTGTTGGATGAACGTAATTGGTGAATTGAGCTGCCATGTGTTTTGCGGATTTTCTGTTGTTCTGTGAAAAAATCAGAACTTTGTTGAAATTTTTTTTTAATTAAATCAAATTAAATAAAAAATTAACTTTTTTTTTTTAAATTAATCGTAATTTTAAAAAAGGAAAAAATCGTAATATTGAAATTTTCATAAGAAATAATTATTCGATTGCGCACAAATTTTACACGAATATATTAATTCTTAAAATTAAGGTTCTGTGAAAAAATCATTATAATCGGATAAAGCATGTAGGTGTTATAAGCAGAAGAAATTAAAAAAATCGTAAAATTGCGATTTTCATGAGAAATAATTATTTGATTACGTTCAAATTTCACACGAATATATCAATTCATAAAATTAAGGTTCTGTGAAAAAATCATTACAATCGGATAAAGCATGTAGGAGTTATAAGTCGAAGAAATTTTAAAAAAATCGAAAAAAATCGTAAAATTGCGATTTTCATGAGAAATAATTTTTCGATTGCGCTCAAAAACGTGGCAGTTCTTAGTTCAGAGATTTCGAAGGCCTCCATAAAATTTCATCGCAATCGGAGTATCGGTTTAGCCGGAATCGTGTTAACAGACAGACAAAAATACAGAAAGAAAAGAAAAAAAACATTCCGGATTTTTTTCTCCAGTGTAGTGAAATGGAATCTTCGCTTCGCTCGCTACGCTCATCCAATTAATCTGTTAGTTTTTAGCCATTCATTTATATTTTCCAACTCCTCATTCATGATTTGTATTAGTCTATGTACATCTTTCCCAATTAGATAAAGTAATGTGTCATCAGCATAAAGGTTTACTGATAGCTTCACTGCACAGCCTATAATGTCATTTATAAATAGAATAAATAGAAGCGGACCCAATATCGATCCTTGAGGCACCCCATGGTTATTTTCTATATTTTCTGATGTGTAACCACCATATTTTGTTTTTTGAGTCCTGTTTGTCAGATATTCCTTTAACCATTTTAAAACAGTTCCACTAAAACCATATATCTGTTCGAGTTTAGCTAGTAGAATATCCCTGTCGATTGTCTCGAAAGCTCTTTTTAGATCTAGGAATACGGCAAGTACTATGTTATTTTTATCTATTTCACGTTTCCATTCTTCCACTACCACTTGCACTGCAGACTCACACGAGTGATCTTTGTGAAAGCCGGATTGTCTGTCTACAAGTATATTATTGTCTTCAATATATTTAGTTATCTGGTCACACACGATTTTTTCCATAATTTTTTCAAGTGTTGGCATCATATTTATGGGACGGAAATCTATTGCATTTGCAGCATTTGGCACTTAAGGAACTTTAGGATCGCAAACAACAACAACAACAAGGAGGTATAGGCTACCGTTATATTTTATTATCAAAAGTTGCACATTTTGATTGTGTTGTCCTTGAAATCAAAGACTCTGGAACAAAATATTGAACCGTCTAATTCAGGTTTTAGATCTGTAGGCCTAACGATTTTGTATAACATTGAAGTAATAGACCAGTGTCAATTTAGATTGGGCCCAAGGTCTACCAAAAGCAGAAATAAAAAAGAATGCATGCAGATGCCAGCATTGAAAACTAACACCATATCAAAAGTAACTTATTTGGCTAGATACCCTCCTTACGTCAACACCAATTTTCATCATATAGTATTTGTTTGCACTGTAACCTCATGACACACCCAGCCCAGTCGTTTTTGTGTTCGAAGAATGGTTTCAAAACCAATAGTACCTACCTAGTGGTTTTTACTTGGTCTATAAATTCTGAATTTGTGTGCACAATTATTAATTAATTAGGCTAGTAGTTTGGGCACCCCACAAAATGAAAAGTTGGCACCTCTGATGGCAAGATAAATAATAGTAGCCTATAAATAAACATAATGATAACAAAAATATCAAAAACATCTTGAATACACAACCTTCTTTGCCTTTTGTGTTTTCCTCTCCATGTAGGCCTAGGTCTAGTAAAACAGAAAATGGTTCTTGCCGTAAGCCTACCTGCAGCAGCTGCCAAGCGAGCTCTCGCATTCCGTGGTGCGACCGCTCTCCTTGCTACGGGACGATTCTGTCCTACATTTCGCCGGATCTCACCCTGGGCATCTGCATGAGCTTCATCTACAACAACAATTAGGGATAGTTTAATATTCATTCTCAAAGTATGTATTCCAGTGTTCTTCCCACGTCCAGGCCCGGAAATATTTCAACATCGTTCAACTCCAGCATCGTAGCCACGTAACCTACTTACAGCCACCCCTCGCACGCACTGCAGCTTACCAGAAATCATTCTACAGCAGAGCGGCCAATGAATGGAACAGATTGCCAACATCCCTTAAAACATTATCATCAAACCAATTCCTGAACAAAATTCGAACATACATTCCTACACGCGTCAACTGAAATTAACTTGTTTAGTGCAAGTGTGAGTGTGAGTGTGAATGTGTGTGTGTGTGTGTGTGTGTGTGCAAGTGAGTGTGTGAGTGTGTGCGCGTGAGTGTAAATTGCATTACTTTGTAAATATTTCATTCTATGTATTGTTAGTTGTTTTTATTTATGTTGGTATGTTGTAGTAAGGCAGTCGGACACCACATGTGTTTTGGGCTTCAAGCCCTCTTTTGGCTGCCTGTCTTTGTTTTGTACATATTCAAAGGCAAATAAATAATAATAATAATAATAATAAAATAATAATAACAGTCAATAAAGTTGTAATTTTGTTTATGATAAAAATTATTAGGCCTAGGGCCTACATTTGCCAAGACAGCCTACTAGGCTAGGCCTAGGCAAGAGGCCTACACATCACCTGCATACTAGGCCTAGGCTAGTAAACTTGGACTTACTATCTGTTTTGGCCAGGGCTTGTGTGGTGTTGGTAGATCTATAATACTTAGGTAGCGAGATTAGCCACTGAGCGCGCCACTAAAAATACATGCAGAGCGCTGGGTGGCCACCGGGGGAACAGTTGACTGAATCACAGGTATAATATATATATATATTAATGAACTAGGTTTTTCGGTTATAATGCCACGTTTATTCACATTAGGCCAACGTTTGTATTTTTTTTTATTTATTTGTTTGTATTGGCCCTGAAGAAGATGAGTGAAATTTCATCGAAACGTTGGCCTAATGTGAATAAACGTGGCATGAGAACCGAAAAACGCTAGTTCATTATTCATATCGGCCCCGAAATACATATACTATAGTACCTACTATATATATATATATATATATACCTATATATATATATAGTTTAGATTGGATAAGGGTTGACAGGTTGGGAAAGCATAGAGAACATAAAGCCCAGCCTGAAGGGCTGGGGGCGACAAAACTTTTCACCTGCTGATGACATATATATATATATATATATATATATGTAGTATTTGACATTGCTGTATATGCTTACAACGCAAATTGTGTTATTAATGTGGTTTTCAGAAGGTTCGTGCAGGATATGAAACCAAACAATTGCTTGTTATCTTATCATCTCAAATACCTTAAAAAGAATAGGCCCAAAACAACATCTAGGTGCCTGTTAGGGAGCCGCAGCCAAGCCGTGGCGCGCTACACACTCAAGCACCTTATACAGCAAGCAGAGTTGGGGTGATTTCTAGGTGTTACCTAGCCATCATGTAACGTGATGTGAACTGTACGTTTATGAATTAAGAATGCGCAAATGTGGAAGGGTAGATGAGCTTGGCCCTTTTTTTAGATCTCATTTCTTTTGAGTGTGTAAGGTTTGGCTATATTTCTACAAGTTTTTGTTATGTGTGTGATTAAGCTTACATAAAGAGTTTTGGCTGCTAAACAGTTCAGTTCAGTTCAAGTTCAGTTTTATTAGCATCCATGTAGGTTACATGGGTTACCTTGTAGCATTGGGTTTGTCAATACATTATTTATAGACCTATATATATGATAAAAACAAGGATCTTGGGTAAAACCGCGTCGAAAATAAGATGAACCAGGGCAGAACCTGGGCGTCCACCGACGTTTCGTCTGTACTACGTCAGACATTTTCAAGGTTGACTGTGACTCTACGGAGGTTGGAGTCACAGTGGTTTTGGGAAGCACGCAGCGCCCGCATTTATAAGCCTCGCTGAAGGTGCGGGGCGCGAGGTTATATAGAAAATAGGTGCGGGGCGGCGAGGTCATATCGTGAAAAGGTGCGGGGCGGCGATGTCATATCGATAAAATATATACGGATGGTGGCAATTGAGAAACAAAATAGCACAGCTTTCTGTAGTGAAACCTTTTTAGTCCGGCTCTTGTCATAGGGCCTGATTGGTTGTCTTTTGAAATGTTATTCGTGCTTGGAATTATGGAATCTGAAAAATTTGCACCACCTCTGAGGGGTTTGGTGAATAGGTTTACGGACTACATTCGAGGCATGAGTGCAGGTTTCCAAGCAAGAGGGAGGCTCTGGCTATCATCTCTTTTGTTCATGTTATTCGGCCGTTTCTCCCAAATTTTCCCCAGATTCAGGATAATACGTGGCTTGAGGTTTTTTTTTTTTGCTAAAGCTTACTCGCATGTGATAGATTTTGACAAAACAAAAACTTTTGACTCAGTTAATTCCATATTCCTGGCTCTACCTGTATTCTCAGTTTTACCCATATCCTTAGTTATACCCATGATCCAATGATATTCTTCCTTACCCAGGTCTGGCATTCCGGAAAAAGCGTTGCGCCCCCGTCCGCGCAGACAAATCCCGATCATCTCCCCGGCCGGTACCGCTCGGCGCGTATAAATCCCGCAATAGAAAAACAATTTCCAATAACTATTCTTTGCCGAAACAAAAAAACTTTCTTGCTTTTTGTTTACTATTACATACTGTTCGGGAAATTTAGGGGGGTAGAATTTTTATGGGCTTAGTAAAATTACATATAACCGAAATATATGCATGGGGGCCTACCACAAGTGTTACTGTGATACATTTTTGGGAAAATAGTTATAGGTATTTAAAATTAAAAAAAGTAAAAATCCGTGCATGATTTTTTCGTTTTTTGTTTTTAAACCTTTCCCAAACCCCAAAGATTTAACACAATTTTTAATTTTATTTTTTGTGTGCAGACGAATTTCTGATATAAAATTGTACTTTAAAAATCAAATTAAAATCTGTTCCCACGAAATTTATTTTTTTTTGGGTAAAAGATACACAAGACTAATAAAACAATCGAAAATAATAATCAAATAGTAACCCCGAAAAATTAGCTATCAAAGGACAAAAATCAAAAACCGTTTTCACCAAAAATTTATATTAGAATGTATTAGAGCGGGAATAAAAGGGTCCTTGATTGAAATTTTTTCAAAAATAACTTTCATCTCCCTGGGCTAAAACATTCTGTAATAAATACGCACTTCAAAAAATTAAATAAAACTTTTCAGCACTTAAAAATTCCTTGGGCATGTTTTTTGGGTAGACTAATTTTCACTATGATTTTTTTTTTATTTATTCAGATGCATTTTTTGCTGAGTGAAAATATTTTGATTTTTTTTCTGTCAATGTAAGGGCTTTTGTTGATTTTAAAAAAAAATTATTACGACGTAAAGCAAGGCCGGGCTGCATATTCCGGAGTGATAATATGTTGATTTTTTTCTGTAAATGAAAGGGCTTTTGAGTTTTTAAAAAAATTATTAGCGCCGTAAAGAAAGGCCCATTTCCTACAACCTTTTTTTATTTTTTAGATATTTTTTTTTAGTTTGTTGGGTCGTCGTATTTATAATTAAAACAAGGATTTTTAAACGCTGTTGGTCCGTCATAAAAATTATGTTTTTGTTATTTAACCCGAAATCCTACCCCCTTATAAGAAAACTAATTGTGGGAACGGGCCCAAAATGTACGCGAGGGTCTATACTTTATACAAAAAAAAAATTATCATTTGCGACACGAAAACAAAAAAGTGGGCCCTAATATAAAAATACACTGACTGGCGTTGTAACCCTTTAAAACATCCAACGTCCGTACAAAACCCACAAACAAAAATTGTCTAAAAGCTTTTAAAAACTGCGACATGAGAAATTTCATTCCGCAAATAATTTTTGACACAAAAATTGGCGAATTTTTTCAGGCAAGATAATATTAGCCCGGGGGTCCGACACTGATCCCCAGACACTGTTTACCCACGCCCCAAGTTTATTTTGATGAGAGTGGCACTTAAATCTGTTATGATTTGGAAATTGAATGTATATGAAAGTTGGATTCGCTCTAATAAAAAACCATTCCATTATTGCAAATGGAAAAATGTCTGTGTCACTACTCGCTAGTACTAGCACAGTATCAATGAACAAAAAATGTTCGTATACTAAAACCCAGCGCGACCCATCAAAAAATTTGAGAAAAACAAAGGGGAGCAAGAAAACGTGGGGCGTTATAGGGCCGGGCGCTATCTGATTCAAAAAACGAGAGGGGGCTGATTCACACTCGCGGGGGGAATGCGCAGTGTCATACCTAGCCACAAGAGACCTTTACCATATTTCTTTTACTCAGTTTCCCCCATCATATCAAATCTATTTATACTATCCACTTCCCCTTTCACAGCATGTTTCCCCTTCCCTCTCTGATTCTATTCCCTACCGAAACCAGTTCCCCCTCAGGCTCGGGTCCGGGACCCCCCCAAATTCCTCTAGAAGGGCTACCCCAAATTTGACCTTCCCCGGTTAGGGGACCCATCCCTGTTAACATGCAGTCCTAACCTCCCCTCTGTGTCACCGTTTTAAAACCTCTCTATCTCCAAGCCTGGTCAAAAACCCCCATTCTCTCCTCTACAACCCACGGGACAGCTCCCTCCTGGGCCTACGCTCATAACAAAGATTTGTGGTAGCCCCCCCCCAAACCCCTTTTAACCTCCTTTTTACCTTAACATTTCCCCTCTTTGCCTTTTCCTGTAATTCCCCCCCCTTTCACTCTCCGTAAACATTAGACCGCCATAAATTTCTGCGCCCCCCCCACCCCAACATGGGCTCCCTCTCCTCAGGACTTACTCAAACCTCGAAAGTTATTCCAGGGCTCGACCATTGCCCCCCTCCTTTTCCCAAAAAGGACAGGGCCCCCCTTTTAAAAGAGTCGCTGCAACCCCCCCCCTCATTTTTTTTTTCTAATGGGACAAAATCCCTTTACCGTAGTCTCTGCTATTTCCATATGGGCCTCTCCTGCACTGGTTGCGACCCCAATGGCCTGCACTGCATACCAGGACCGGAGATGGTTAGGTAGGATTCGGGCTCCCTCTACCGAACCCCCCCCCCCTCCCCCACCCTCTATACCCCCCCGTGGGAAACATGGCTGCCCTTTCAATTGTGTTCTCCCCTTCTGCCGGGCTGTTTCAGCCGGCGGCTGTACCTTGCCAAAATGCAGAGTACCGAGTAACCCTGTTCCCCCTAAGTTTTTTTGGGTTCAGTCGCAGTAGGCAGAACGGTAGCGAGACAGCAGACGGGGGGAGCAAACCGTCATCGCTCTACCCCCCCTCCCCGCCCCGAGCCTCTGACCGCACGACTAGTAACTACTTAGCCTGCTTTTGCTGGGACCCCACCACCCACTCGTCCATTCCTGTTTCTATAGGCCCCACTTGACACACTTTCCATGGTCGTCCTTTGGGGGCGGGGAAGTGGGGGCCGGTCCTTCCCTTCCCGACTCCTCCCATTGTCATACACATACACATTGTCATTATTCCCCCCTTACCCCACCCACGATTTACCTTTTTACCATCATATCCATTCTCCCCTTACTACCCAAATAAGGTTTTTCCCTTTCTTGTCTCAATAAAAACCCCTTTCCCTTTGCTCATGTCCCCCCCTTTGTATCAAATCGTGTTTTTCCCCTTTCAGTAATCGCCCTGTCGCGGGTAGGTAGGGCCACTGTCTCATCCTGCCCTCTGGGTTTTTGGGGGTTTCCACAATTTTTTTCCCCCCTCAAAAGCTTTAATCTTCATTTGTTTCCCCCTTTAAAGGCCCCATCACTTTTGTTTTCCTCAAAAAGGTTCCCCCCCCTAATGAGGTCTATGAGTCTCATCCTATCACAATCTCCTTTAGCAATCGCCCCTCCACCCGTTTCATCCCCGTCCCCTTCTATTTCCCCCATTGCTAGGGTCCCCTTCAGGCTCTGGGTTTGTTGAACTCCAGTGTTGCCTGAAGGCCTAAAGTTTGGGCCCAAGGGGCCTAGGGGCCCTTCCTAAAACCCCCGGTTAGGCCGCGTCATAGTAGTCCCCTCTTACAGGGCTAGGCCAAGCATTACTGCACCAAGCACCCTAGTATTTTGTTTGCCACCACCCCTTTCACTTTTTTTTCCCTTTGTTTCCTTGGGCCCCATTCCCCCCCACTTTTTACACCCCACTTTTGTTTTCCCCCCCTTTTCCCCTTTTTTTCATTTCTTATTTCATCCTGCCCCACCCCCCACAACTAGGGTGATAGGGTCTAGGCAGACCACAGTCTATGCCCTTTTCTTTTAATGCTTTCCCACACCGTTTCAAAGTGGGTCTTTTTCCATTATCCCTTTATACTTGGCCCAAATTTAATTTTCCCACTTTCTAGGTCAATCCTGAAATTAATATTGTTAGAGAGAGGGTTATTTAGGCCCTACCAAAATTCCAACCTCGTTCCACCCGTGGTGGTGGTTTTTGGGCGGGGTTTTTTTTATCCTAATTTACTTCACAAAATTACTTCAAAACTACTTGCCCCTGCCTCCTGCTATTATGACGAAGGCGCGATATCAGAGTGCAATATCAAATTTACGCCATGCTCGATTTTTGCCATCGCCATCTTCACCAATATCGGCATTATTTCGACAATTCTCTGCTCAAGATCCTTTCAATGCTTTCCGATCCTTTTAATGCTTGCTTGACTGGTAGATAACATTTAACCTGAGATAAAAAACGTTTTTTTATGCGTATTAAATTAGATCAAAACACACAATCCGGCTTTTTAATGCCTACTCGGCCGGGGCTGCCAAGTTTTCATTGCCAATTTTTTTTAATTTTTGGGGGGAAAATTTCTTTTGATTTGGTTTTTATTTTTTTGTATCCATATAAAAAGGCTAGCCGCATATTAACCCCCTAAATCAAAAACAAAGCGATCATGGGCGAGTTTGAAAAAATTGTTTTTTTTTTCCGTTGGGCACAAAGAAAGCACCTTCCCTGCAAAGGCCCAGGTATGACAAAGGTGGGGGGAACCCCGAAACGTAAAGAGGGGATTAAGGAGAATATAGAGAAAGGGGTCAAGGAGAAAAAAAACCTTCCCCCCCCGGTCAGAAGTAAACCAACTGCCCGAGAGGGAAAATAAAAACGATTTGCTAGATTCACTCTTGGCCCCCATTTGTCGCCCTTTCCCCTTTCCCCTGGGATCTCCCGGGAAAAAACTGTAAAAATAACTATTTTTCTATGTTGGCTATTTGATTTCAAGAGCCAACAATGCAAAAAAAAAAAATTTCCGGGTTTTCCTAAAAAACATTCTCAAAATCCATTATAGTCCGGCAATACAGAAAAACTAAAAAATTCACCCAACACGGGGGAGTTTAATAGCACAGAAACGTGGAAGGGAAGACGACTTCGTCAAGTTTTTCCCGGGGATTCGTCCTTTGGCTGGCGCTAAGCCTATTTTGTATGAGGGGCCGGTGCCTATAGGCCAAAGGCCCCGTGTTTTGGGGGCCTATCCCTAGGAAAAGTGGACAACGGCTGTAGGCTTAGCCCGGTTGCCAGAGAAAAGCACCCCCTTTTTATAAATAAAGTGGGGGCATTTGTAAGGCCTGGGGCGCCACCTCCCATAAATTAAATTGACCCTGAGCCCAGGCAGTCCTGGTAGGTTTTTTATGTTTTTTTTTTTTTGGTTTTTTTGGGATTAAGGGGCGCAACCGTTGGGTTCATAAGCCCCACTCTACCCCAAAAGGGGGGGGGGGGGGGGGGGGGGGAGCCCATGCGGTTCAGAACCCCCAAGGGGAAGGGGAGGAAGGGGGGTTTCTCACGCCCGGCGGCCCGTAACGTCTTTGTCATCGTTCTTTTGGGTATTGTCATCGTCCCCGGGGGGTCATAAAAGGGAATGGGGAAAGGGTCCCCGGGGACGATTGCCAAAAAGCTGCCTCTTTTTTGGGGGGATTTAAAAAAACCCCCCTTCATACTAGCCTAGCGGGATTTTTTTTGCGAGGGGGAAATTTTTTCTCTTGAATCGCCTTGTACGCTTAGCAGAGCCATGCTGCACTTCTCCCCCGGGCCCAGACGGGGCTGGGCTAAGGCCAGGTTAGGCTGGGTAGGCTAGGGCAAGGCATAGGCCCTACCAAATGGGCACTGGGGAGGGGGCTGGGCCTAGGTACCTTTTTGGTTCAGCTAGGCCTGGGCAGGCCTGGGCATTTTGGGAATAGGCCTTCTCCCATGGGTTTTAAGGCTAGGCCTGGGCCTTCCCTCGATTTACGATGTTTCAATAATCCCACTATTGCCAGAAGAATCAAAAGACCAGCTGCTAGTGTAAATAGTATTATCACGTCCATACTGCTAATAGAGAGTGAAAACAACTATAAAACAACTGTTATAACTTATATTAGGCCTATCATGTTTCATGGAAAGACCGAGAAAAATACAGCTTTGTGAAAAAAAGGGGGGTCCCCTTTTTTCCCAGCTGATCATGGCGTGGTAAAGGGTCCACTAGATATTTTATGCAAAGCTGCTGTCAAGGTCCACTGATTTTCCGCTAGGCTTCGCTCCCCGGGGCACGGGCCATGGCCAAGTAAGGTCTTCCGATACACTTCCCTAGGGGCCCGCCATGATGGTCAAAACTGTGGGTTTAAATTCGCGGCAAATTTTAAATTTGGGGCCCCCGGGGGGGGGGGGGGGAAAAGGCATTGTCCACGGGAAGTACTCAATTTTAAAAGTCATTAACCCGCATTAATTTTTGGGAAAATTCAGTAAAAGGGTTAAGCGTCGCAAAAATAGGCTTAATTATCCGAAAAAAAATGCAGGAAAAAAATTTTAAAAATCAAATTAAAATTTGTTTATTATAATGCGGGCCAATATTTTGCCTTGGGCCCCTTAATAGCCTTGTTTGGGCTTAAGAAAGGGCTACTCCCCTTTTTTGCTGCATAAAATAATAGGCATACTGATTTTTTGTATCAGGGAACAATAAGGTAATTTTTTCCAAGACAAAATCATCCAATCCCCAATCATCTGGAATGGACTTTTTTTGGTAACTTAAAAATTGTAGGCCTACTTGAATATAGATTTAGGCCTAATTAAAGTACTTTGGCCTTATTACAGAAACATAATGGCTATTTTTTTTTTTTTATCAGCCCAGGGAACAAAGGGTAGGCCCTAACTTTCCCAAAGGGAAAAAATCCAAATCTTTCTGGAATGGAAAAACTTTGTAACTTAAAAGTTACTTGCATGATAATATTAGGTCCATATAATAAAATTTTTTACTACAGAAAAAAAAAAGGGGCTATATTTTATTTGTATCGAGGGGGGGAAAAAGGCGGGGCCTAAACTTTTTCTAGCCCCAATCTTCGGGAAAGGGCCCAACTTTGTAACTTCAAATTTCCCGTACTTCAATGATTTTGCATGCTTATAAAAAAAGGGGAATGCATGGGAGAATGGTTTTTATTAATAAAAAAATATGTTTATTTATCCGAAACAAAAGCCCCGGGGCCGGGTCCCGGGTTTATAGTAAAAACAAATCCCAATAAAAATTTTGGATTATGCACCCTTAAACCGAAATTTTTAGCCCAAAACCCTTCAGGTGGGCTTATCATTGTTTTGATTTTAAAGGGGGGCAGGGAAAACAATGAAAATCCAAATTTGGGGTTTAACAGTGCTGTAAAGCAGGTGGGCCCCAGTCAAGGAAGAGTACCTGGGTGATCGGGAAAATTTTTTTATTTTTTTGACATGAAATATAGGCCTACCCCAAACGACTTTTACGGGACAAGGGGCCCCACATTACAAAATAAAAAAACAAAAAAATGTCATGAAATTTAACTCAGTGCTTTTAATATTAATATTTATCTTGTAGGCTCCTCTTTTTATCGGGTACCTTAAAAATTTATAATATTTTTTCGCTTCGGCTAAAGGTTTTGCCCAATACCATATTATGTAAAAACTTTGTCCCTGTCAATGGAAATAAGAAAATACGAATTGCAAGGAATTTAAAAGGAAAGGGGTTTGAATCATAGAAAAAAGGGTTTGGGAATAAAAAATCTATAGTGGGCTAATTAAAAACTGAAAAAATCGGGGTTTTATTAAAATGTAACGGGTTTCCTTTAATTAATTTAATTTGCCTACAATAAAAACCCAAAAGGTAGGCCAGTATGGTCCCGGTAACTAAAATTAGGTGTAAAATAAAACAGGGAAATCTTCATTGTTATGAAGGGGCCAACACTAGTAAAAACAGTAAAAAGGGAGTAAAAAATTAAATTTAATACAAGCCCAAAGCTTTGGGCCCTGGAGGCAATTAAAAACAAATTATTGAAAACATTTTTGACATGGTTTTCTAAAAGGGCTGATATATTTGGCCAACCTATCAATGAGACATAAAGAATGAGAAAGTTTTTATAGCTTGGTTTTTTTATATTTAATTTTAACATATATTTAATTGGAAAAAAAAAAAAAATCATAATTTTTAAAAAAATTTAAAAAAATGTAAAAATTTTATAAAATTTTTTTAATATGGGGACCCCTTTTCAAAGAGATAGGCCTCCCAAACCCCAAGCTTTATCATTTTCAATGAGATGAAAATATAAATAAAATAGTTTTTCTCTTTGGGCACAAGACAGGGTAAAAAATAGAATATTTTCCTAAAAGGGAAAATTATGTCCACAATTTTCGGAAGTGCCCGCGGGAAATGTAAGTTTGCCCGGCCTAGGCCCCCTGGAAAAAACTTTTTTGGGGAAATTTTCTTCAAAAAATTTTTCTAATTTGGGCCCTGACACGAGTAAAGAAGAAAATTCCCCACAGGGGAAATTATGTTCAAAAATTTTTTTTCCCGGGGTGCACCGAATTTTAGGCCTACCTGCACCGCGGTAGGGGCCCACAACTCTCAAACCCCGCAACCGACCCGGCGGCAACCCATATTCCCCAAAAAGGGTGAAAGTTAGAGGCAAAACCCTTTCTTTGGAAAAACCCAGTTACCCGGTTTTCAGTAGCAGTATAGTCCCCTAAATATTTGATGAACCGCACAGGGCAAACCCCAAATAAAAAAATTTTTAGTTCCCCAAAACCCCCTAGGTTTGTAAAATCTTTGCGTTCGATCTTCATGTTCACTGGTGGCCGGGTTGCCTACAATGAAGGCTGGTTGTTTCCCACAGTGAGGCTGGTTTTAAAGGGACAGGTGGCTGGGTTTTCTCAAAGGAGGCTGGTTGCCCACAGTGAGGCTGGTTGTTGTCATTGGTTTGGGGGAAAATGTTTTTACCCCTGAAGGGTGGTTGTTCCCTGCACAGATGGCTGGTTTTTTATTGCACAAGTGGGTGGCTGTCTACACTGGGAATGGTTTTTTTTGGGAATGGAGGGTGGGTTTCTGCACAGGTTTTGGTTGTCTTTTCACTAGTGGTGGGTTTTCTACACGGTGGCTGGTTTTCTTGCCTGGAGGCTGGTTTTTCTACATGGGAGGGTGGTTGTCTACAATTTGGGGGTGGGTGTCACACGGGTGGGTGGTTTTTCTTGCACTGGGAAAATGGGTTTTCCTTTCAAAAGGTGGCTTGGGTTGGGCTTGCATGGTGGCTGTTGTCCCAAACTGGGCTGGTTTTCTTGCAAGGGGGGTGGTTTTCTTGCAGGGTGGCACTGGGGGGGTGGAAATTTTGGGGGGTTCCTGTGGAAAAAGAAGGAAAAAATGATCTAAATCTTAACAAAAAAAATTTCTAAAAAGGCCAAAAACCATGGGTACAAATAAGGGCCCAAGGCTTATCCTTGGGCCCTATGCCTAGGGGTATCCGGGAAAAGGGGCCAAAAAAGCTTCATTCCCTGGTCTTTTCTGTTTTCCGGGCACCGTTACAAAGTCATGAAACCCCTGGGCGTAGCTAGTAGCATCCCAATAGTCGAGCGCCCCGATCGAACTCGCCGAAATCTGGGGAAAGGAACAAAATCGGAAAAAAGGGCACCCCGATCTTGTTCTTATATACAGAACGGGGGGCTTTTTCGGGTTTCTGATTAATTTCATAAATAAATTAAAAATTTAAAAAGCATTTAAGCAATCCCAGTAAAAAAGACCAGGAAACAGACCAAGAGTAAGAAAAAGACCAAGAAAAAGAGACCAAAACGGCAAAGAAAAACTAAATTTGGTTAGGGCCTTAGTCAATTTATGGTAAAAAATACGATTTTGCCTAAACTTGCCCCCATACGACCCTCCCCTGTTCTACCATATGGAAGGGCTTTTCCCACTGAAAATCAGTTTATAAATGAGTGGGGAGACTCTAAATAAAATTTTTTTATTTAATTAAATTTTTAAATGCAAAATTGTAGAGGGGGGTAGGTTTGAGTATTTCGGTAAATTGGCCCCAAGTTTGGGGGGCCTTATTTTGGTTTGGCCCTAGATAGGCCTAGGGCCCACATACTTTAAAATTTTGGGCATGTTTGGTTCCCAAAAATAACTTTTTCCAAATCGCCTATGCTGTTTTTGGCACCCAAAAAACCAAATTAATCATAGGGGGTAGAGAACCGTAGGCCTTTTTTGGGTCCAGGGTTTTTTTTAGGGTAGGGGTTAAGATAGCAAAAAAACCACATTTACTTCATGTAGGCCTAGATCCCCCCATGCAATTTTTCCCCAAACCCAAAAAACCCCGCGGCTCAACAGGTTTGCTTTCGGAAAAATTTTCATGACAAATTTTTGCGTAAACTAGGGCCCCAGGCCTGTGACGGTTAAAAAATTTTCGGGCTGTATTTTAACCTTTGCTACGGTAACGGGGTTTAAAATTTTCCCTTTAAAGGGCCCAAATTTCGTCGTGTCCTATTCCCACAGAGGCTTGACTAATTGGGCTAGGGAGGGCCCCAGACCCAAAAGAATTGATTTTCAAAGGCAGGCTAGGGGCTTAGGCCCTAGATCTACGCCCCAAAAACTAGCCGCCTAGAAAAAAGCCACCGGGCCCCTTTTTCCAACTGCAGGAGTGAGAGCAACAACAAAAACAAGTAGATTTACGGCCTGCTAATTTAGCCGGAGCTAAAGGATTTTTTTTTGTAGGCCTTTGGGGCCCACGATCCCAATTTAAAATATTGAAGGCCAGTGGGTAGGGACCGGGAAAGGTTTTCCTCAGAGGGTAGGCCTGGGGCTAATCTGCTAGAGCCCAGCTAGCCCTATGTTGAAAAGGGGGGTTTTTTTTTTGTAAAGGGCCCACCTAAACCCCTTTTTGACCAGGTCTTTTTTGGGAAATCAATTGGCCAAGGTCCTAGGCCTTAGCCAGGGTAGGCCCAGGGGCCCAGGGGTAGGCCTATGGAGAAAGGGGCCCCAAAAAAAGCCCAGGGTTAAAGGTAGGGGCCCCATCCCCTTTGGGTTTTGTGTTTGGCCCCAGGCCCTACCCTTTAAATTTTGTAAAAAATACCAAATTTGAAATTTTCCATGAAAAAAATATAGGGCCCAAGCCTAAAGGGGGCTTTTTATTTTAGGGTAGGCCCCAGCCTGCCAAAGTGGGGTGGCCTAGGACTGGCCTCTCCCCTAGCCTGCCAAAAAGGGTATGCCCAAACCCAGGCCTAATTAAAAATGTTTTAAACCCCAAACTCTTGCGAGGGCCAAGAGTCAAAACCAGTCTAAAATACAGAACCCTAAAAAAAAATTTAAATTTCAAAACGCTAGGGGAGCTACATACCTCACTCAAAAGGAGCCCGTTTAATGCTGTCCATCCGCCCGAATTTTTGACCCAAATTTTCTTTTCTTCCGGAGAAGAAAGGGAAACTAAATAGTCTAACCCCCTTCCCGGAGCTTTTCGAACAATTTGGGGCTACACACCCCCTCCCAAATTTTAATGAGAGTATGCCAAAAATAAATAAAAAAAACAAAAACCAAATACAAAAGCAGAGAGGGGGGCCCCCTGGCGAAAAAAGGGGTTTGTGACCAAGATGGCTTCTAATTTTCCCTCTGGATGACCTTTTTAAAACCTCCGCTAGGAGTAGATACCCGGGGACCTTTAGGTGCTGTAAGCTTAGGTATTAGTGGACCCTGGGGGTGGTTCCAAATGTCCCAGCAGGGGGTAAAATGTTATTTCTGTCCCGAGCGATAAAGGGAAGGTTTTTCCCCGTTGGGGGGGTCCCCAAATCCCTTACCGCCCTGGGTTAAATAAAAAATCGGGTTTTTTGGGGTTTTGGGGAAATTTAAAGTTTTCCCCGCGACTCTGGGTGACGATTGGGTGGAACACTTTAATAAAAATACGTCACTTTTTCCCACTAGTAGTTTTTAAAAGTCGATGACCAAAAAGGCGGAAACGTCAAAATATTAAATTCGATCGAT
This sequence comes from Sweltsa coloradensis, assembly GCA_024449915.1. Lineage (NCBI taxonomy): Eukaryota > Metazoa > Arthropoda > Insecta > Plecoptera > Chloroperlidae > Sweltsa > Sweltsa coloradensis. The sequence goes on from JAMZAV010005247.1 coordinate 21,713, forward strand.
GTTGGCGAATGTTTTGGACTAAAACAAACTCTCTTTATTAATGAGGATATTTCTGATGGAGTAGACCTAACCTTAGGAGCTACGCCGACAATATGTATTGTTCAAGATTTCGATTTGAGTGCCTAGGGCGTACTTACGTCTGAAAACTGTATTGTGGCCTTGGGCCTAGGCTACACTTACGTCCGTTAGGCTTGAACAAGGCATATCTCAAATTATTCGCACGAAAATGTCAGTGACGCCTGCGCAACACTTTATAGTACAAAAATAAATCAAAAGTAAATCGTTTTAAAAGACTAGGGCCCAGGGCTAATATGATTGAAATTAAATTGAAGTTTGACGTTTCGTCTGTTGTTTGTTGATTTCAGCGTCACTGCACATCGATAATCTACTGACCGTATTTAGCGTGCAGTGCTTTTATTAGTTTCACATTGGAGCCGCTCTCAGCGCGCAGGACGTTAGATTCCGTTTTGACTTGGGAGATAGGGGACCTCCCCAAAGGTACTGTTCTAGATCAGAAACTACAAAGGCGGTGTTAAAAGTTGATTTTTGGATTGGGTGACGTGTGAAGCTGAAATTGTTGAATCGGCTTAGTATTGTTTTCGATATGTGTAAATTCATAAATTATTTCTCTTTATTATTATTTGCCATAGTAATAGAACTCTCGACAGGTCTCTATTTCCATATTGGAGAGACTGAACGAAAGTGTTTTATCGAAGAAATCCCAGATGAAACAACTGTCATAGGTTAGTAGGGCCCCCAAGCCCCATAGATAGGCTAGGCCTAGGCCTACTAGTACACTTAAGGTTTTTGAGCATAATCTGAAGCCTAATGGCTAGGGCCTAGGCCCTAGGGTACGGTAGGCCTAGGTAGGCCCTACTCTTTCGGTTGGTATGGCCAGTTTTTTGGAACTCTTTCAGTTGGTATGGACAGTTTTTGATCAATAGGTAGGGGCTAGGCCCCTACCCTACTTTAGATTTAAAATAGCGACGTTAAAGGTTATGTAGGTACACATAAAAAAAAGGCTGTGGATATTCGTACGGTCAGCCATACGACTAGTGCAAAATTATTCGGTACTGTTTCGGTTAAAGAATGGCCAACTTTTCACCAGCACTTCCACCGAGCCGTACTCACTGTAAGTAACCTTACAAAACCTTTAAACCGTCGCTATTTTAAAACAAAACAAAAACTTCAAAACCTTTTAACGTCGCTATTTTAAACAAAAAACCTTCAAAACCCTTTAACACACACAACACAGTTTACAAGTGTTAAAAAGTTGGCCATTCTTAACCGAAACAGTGCCAATTATTCGTATGGTCAATGATCTGATTGGATAAAGGTGCGCCGTAATAAAAGTGTCGTCCTTCCGTCGTCCTTTTACAAATCAAATCAAATCATTTTATTTGCCATTATCAAACTTACATTGATTTGGGCTTCGTCATACCAGTACAATACAATACACACACAATACAGACGATACATACAGTAAGTTATACATACATAGGTACACACATAAGATATACATAGGCTATACAAGTTATATAATTCAAGTAAAGAGTAAAAACAGTTATTTGGTTAAAAACCCATTAGGGGAGATTGGGGTAATAAGGAATTGGGGTAATTGGGAACAAGCCCTATAATTAAGAAATTTGAAGATGTAAATTTTTATGAAAAATTGTTTGGTAAGGAACATAGGCTACCTTCTTCTTTGAAAATGTAATCAATTCTACTGAAAACAATAACTTTTGATTGGTGTTTTTAGGACTCTTGTAAGGTACTGCAAAAAAAAGTGTAGCCTAAAATGTTTCTAACAATGTTTTAAAAATCAAATTTTCCTTTCTTATAAGAATTAATTGTAGTAAAGACTGTATATGCTTATTTTACTGCTTACATATGAGAGTGCCTTATTTTGATTTTTGTAATTTTTTATCTCTTTCCTCTCCTAAAAGTAGGGGGTAATTCCTATTTGCCCCCAAAATTAAATTTTTGGGGTAAAAGGGAACACCCATGAGGGGTAAATAGGAATACTAGGGGAAAATAGGAATGAGTCATATAGTGTAATGCTATATCATAGGGGTAAATGGGAACAAACATGTCTCGTCATGCAGGTAGGGTAATAAGAATCCACAATCATCAACCACTGGAAATTGAAGTAAAATTCCTAGAGCGTAGAGGTAATATCTTTGCTTGGCCCTTGAGGGATGACTTTGACATCATTCAAGAGGCAAATCTTTTCCTAGGCCCAATTAAGCTCATTGGGGTCACTAGGCCTAAATTTAATTTAGAACCAGATCCAAAAATAGGTAATTCAATCATTTTGGGAAAAGTTTAAAACACACAACAAGTAGGCCCTCTGCATGGAATTGGGTGAAATAACCGGACATTTGCATTATTTTGAAAAGCCGCCCGGACGCCCGCACAGACATCAAAAAAAGAGGACATGTCCGGCTTTAGCCTGACGTATGGAACCCTAGGCCTACTGATGACGTACGGTATTCTTGTAGGGCCACTACCTATGTTTAGAGACTAGGAAAACGCTTAAGTCCCGCCGCGTTGTTGGATGAGGCGTATTGGTGCATTGAGCTGCCATGTGTTACGCGGATTTTCTGTTGTTCTGTGCAAAAATCATTACTTAGTCGAAGATTTTTTTTTTAATTAAATAAATTAAATAAAAATTAATTTAATTTTTTTAATTCATCGTAATTTAAAAAAAAAAAAAAAAATCGTAAAATTGCAATTTTCATAAGAAATAATTATTCGATTGCGCTCAAATTTAACACGAGTACATTAATTCATGAAATTAAGGTTCTGTGAAAAAATCATTACAATAGAATAAAGCATGTAGGTGTTATAAGTCAAATAATTGTTTTAAAAAAGAAAAAAAAAAACGTAAAATTTCGATTTTCATGAGAATAAATAATTTTTCGATTACGCTCAAATTTCACAACGAATATCTTAATTCATAAAATTAAGGTTCTGTGAAAAAATCATTACAATCGGATAAAGCATGTAGGTGTTAGAGGTCGAAGAAATTTTTTAAAAATCGAAAAAAAATCGTAAAATTGCGTTTTTTATAAGAAAAAATTTCCCGATTGCGCTCAAAAACGTGGCAGTTCTAAGTTCAGAGATTTCGAAGACCTCCATAAAATTTCATCGCAATCGGAGTATCGGTTTAGCCGGAATCGTGTTAACAGACACACAAAAATACAAAAAAAAAAGAAAGAAAAAAAAAAAAAAAAACATTCCGGATTTTTTTCTCCAGTGTAGTGAAATGGAATCTTCGCTTCGCTCGCTACGCTCATCCAATTAGGCTAGGCTACCATAGGCGCTCCATGCTAAGAAAGCAGATGCGCGCGCTTTCGACGGGCCAATCAGAGATCGTTATTTTAAATTGGGGCTTGCTGAATGGCTACAATTCACCCGTTAAAAGCTCGCGCAACTGCTTTCTTAGCGAGGAGCGCCTATGAAACCGTGTCCATGCAGTTCTAGGCATAGCCTAGGCCTATCTAGGGGGGAAGGAACTACTTCGGTTGGGGGGGGGGGGGGGGGGGTCCAAATAAAATCATGTTTTTTCACCAAGATAGCAGCTAGGCCTGGAGACCGTACTCCAAAATACAAAACAAAAAAAACTACAAAACCTTTAACGTTTCAATTTTAAATAGGGTATAAAGGACTTTAAACAAAAAGGAATTTTGCCAAAAATAGAAACGTTTCAATTTTAAATATAAAGGACTTAAAACAAAGGAATTTTGCAAAAATAGAAACGTTGAAAGTTTTGTATTTTTTTTTTTTTCAAAAGCAAAAACATAGATTTTATTTTGGACCCCCCAACTAAAGAAGTTCCGGGGGGATTAGGTAGGCCTACCCAGCCATTCCTGTTTGCACTGATGTTAAAGGAATTTGTTTCACTTGCATGTTTCATGACGGATTGCTAATTGTAGTGTAGGGACTAATGATCAATGTTTTCTTTGCAGTTAACTACAAAGTTGAGCTCTATGACCCTAAGAGTGGAGGATTCATGCCGTCCAGCCCTGGAATTGGAATGCATGTTGAGGCACGCGATCCTGATGATAAGACTATACTATCCAGGGTAAGTAGACGCAGGAGTAGCTAGGGTTGCCATACGTTCCGCTTTTGGCAGGACAGTCCCGTTATTTTATCTTTAGTCCCGTGTCCTGCCAATACACCAAGCGCAGTAGCGTAGGAACTGGGGGGGGGCAAAACTTACATGAGCTAAATATTAATCCCAGAATTTCCTTAGGCTAGTAAATATGCGCATTCATTTTTCAATTCGACAGACACCTTGGTAAAACGAATATGTTGGTACAAATTTTGCTAATAAATTTGTGCCCCCCCCCCCCCCCCCTACTTTCAAAACGTTCCTACGGGCCTGACCAAGTGGGACAATTGTGGACAATAGGGAATGTAGTCCTACACTAAGGGTGTGTCTGAATATTATTCAAAGTCTAGGTCCAGGTCCAGGTCTAAATTCAAGTCCACGTCTAACAACGTAGTTAGGTACTGATTATCTGTCAATGGCGTATGAAGTACTATCTGAAAAGTTAAGTCAAGGTCCATTCTTGGTCCAAATCGACAAAAAGATCGAGCAATCGAAAGTGTACACTCGTTTTAGGTCCGATTAAAAATGGCCGTCGCGACAATAAGAGGAACAACAAATGAATGCATTGTTAAATAAAGGTAAACATTTAAGTTATGTTTGTTTTTATCACGCTATTTAATTGGTTTTACTAGATGTACAAATACTTTTAATAATCAAATACTTTACTAAGGACTCTCGAATGAACACCTAACCTAACTTTAGGTAGTGTTGACTATGCCCGGCAGGCAGCTCTACTGTAGGCTAGTATAGCACTTAAACATTGAGTTGGACTTGGACCTACACCTGGACTTGGACCATAATTCAGACACACCCTAAGTCCAAATATTGATGTGGGTGAAAGAACTGGATAGCAAACCACTTAAAAACACCATTAGGCCTACTGCAATTAAAACCAATTTAATAAAGTAAATATTTTAAATTCTATTGAGGCACAAAGTTTGTAGTATTTCATTTCCTGCGCAAACGGCATTTGACGTCAAGATTTGGGTCTAGAGCACGCTAGAGCATTGTTGACCAATGCGCAAAGCTGTTTAATGTCTTTGGATCAATGAATTAAGGGCAATTCCATGGAAATGTCAACCTACATAACATTTTTTCAAATTATCACAAATAGGTCAAATTTGGTACCATTTGAAAGCTGGGGGTTTGTACATTCCATATCTGTATGGCGTTTTAAGATAAAAAAATATGTTGATTATTTGTGCACTTACGAACAATGTTGCGCGTTTTACGCAACTTTTTGTTTTAGGCCTATTTAGTTACTAAGAGAAAATATCCCAAATTAAAATGGGTTTAGCTCAAATCTGACTGAAACTGATAAAATACATCATTTATGTAGGGCCTACTACCTAGAATTATTTTAATAAATTCAAAGTCGCTGATAAAATACAATATGTTACATTACTTATCTTTCAACGTTATTAAATGGCTGCGAAGCATGTCAGTCAGTTACCACAAAATTACAAAAGTTTGTCTAGGTGACTCAAAATTATTTCCCAAACTTGCTACTGCAGATTTTCTTTTAGTTTTTATATTATCTTATAATGTAATTCTTGTTTTGTAATTTTAAACTTGTAGGCTAATCAATAAATTTTGCATGGTAACTGACTGACATTATTGGTAACTGACTGACGTAAAATGACTGACATATCATTTAAATGTTGGTCAAGTGCTACTAATTATTGCAAATAATAACAAGAACTATAACAATTATTTGTATATGGTATGTGGCAGGCTGTGAAATACTTTTGTTTTAAATGAATTGATATTTTGGTGCAAAGTACCGAATTGGAGGAAAACGTGAGTAGTCGCAACTCATTCGCAAGTTTGGCTAAGTACGTTTGAAGCAGTGAAGCGAGCTTTTTACTTAAAAATGTCTCTCACAGGCTGCGGGGAAAACATAAGATATAGGGGCTATTAGGAAAAGTTAAAATAAAGTGAAAACTAAATTATTATTTGAAGAAAAATCAGAGCGGCAAGAATTAAAACCGTTTTCAAGATTTAAAGGAAATGTCAAAAAGCTGTTGGGCTACGTATCAGTGAAGAACAGCTTACAATTACCAATTATTTTCCTGTTTCTTGTACCTTTACAGAATCAACCACCCTTAGCACCCTCCAAATTATCCCTTAGAAAAGCTCATAAGACTCATTTAAGGGGTTTGGTGATGGTGTGTCCGCAAAACTGTAAACAAATTTTTATTTCCTCAAAGGCAACAAGGACATGATTTGTTCACACCTTTTGAAAAGATCATCTTTTTTTGGTTCATCGGGAAATAGGCCTAGATGCAAAAATCACCAGTAAACAGTGATTGACATGTCTATTATTTATAATGTGTCGCAAAACCCGTCGCCAAGCCACTGTGCAGTAGGTCATCCATTATTACGCTTTATTGGTTTTTTTAAAAGGGCTAGGCTCACAAAGAAACTACAGCCGGGCAACACTGGCAATGGTCAAACAAGATGGAATTTCAATTTAAAACCCCTTGTAATTGGATATAGCCAGTAGCTTACAAGTTCCCGCTGAATCGTTGAATCTGCCAAATTCGTAAAAATGTAAACGGATAAAACTAATTATATTAAGTTCTCCAACCAGAAGATTGTGACTCAATTAGTGATTAAATGCTTCAGAGAGCGGCTTAATAAAAATACCTACCAGAGTTGATTAAAAAAAAAACAATGTTAAAAATGCTCCGGGCAACTTTAACAATGATGATAAAAAAATCATCATTCCCGAATTCTAAGAAAATCCGACATAGGGGCCCACCTACTTAAAACATATACCTCTCCAAGTTGATCAATTTATCACTGATAAGCTACATGAAGTAGCTAACCCCAAATATAGCCAAATTGTTGAAGTAGTAATCGTTTGGGTTTAAACCCAAATTTAACCCAGGCCTTGGCATACGGAACTTCAATTCGCAAGTGGTTTATTTTTCTTGGGTCTAACAATCTTTGCATTATTCATAAAAACGAGAACCGATTCAACTGATATTATGGTCAACATTATTTTATTCTTATAATTATGTTTTATGTCACCTCTGACTAGCAATTTCACAGAATGTCAGTCAGTTTACTAATTGCCAGTCCCGTTACCGAGTGCCTATTTATATGTTAATGCTTCAAAAAAAAAAAAAAAAAAAATCTGGGTGGGGTTATTAGACGAGTGAGCGCAGCGAACGTAGTCTACAACGCTACTCGATCGGTCCTTGGACGGGATTAATTCTGTATGTTAAATGTTAAATGTCTGTCTGTCCAGTCCCATACGGCCGAACGGCCAAATAGACTTAGCTGAAATTTTAAAGTAGTAGTAGTAGTAGAAATCTTTATTTAGCATTTTTGCTATTTTTACATACACATACACAAGCATTATAAATTACTTTTACATATTCATTAAATTCAGTCCTCAATGGGCCAGACTGTGCGTCTGGTATTTACATTTTAATCATTCAAAGCATTTTCATTTATCACATTAACTTGGTTTAGTCCAGAAATCCTCAGTACCAGTAACATCTCTATTCCATCCGCATCCTTTAACTATCTTACAGCAATTAACTCTAAATCTGTTTATCTCTTGCACGTTTCTAACTTCTAACGGTAGCCTATTAAATATTCTCATCCCTTTTGCAAAATAGTGTTATTTCCAAATTTAGTGCTATTTCTTTGAATGATCATATTTTTTCCATTTCTAGTGTTATAATGATTTTCTTTTATGTTTATTAACTTTCTACACAAGTAGGCCTATCCTGGCCCTATTCCTTTCGAGATTTTAAACAAGAAAGTTAGTGTGTTTAAAAGAATTCTTTTGTTTGACGTTCAGACATCCGTGACCAGGTAACTGAGAACTGCTAACAAAATGAGTAGGGCCTACAATCTGTTGCGATTTAAACCTGCAAGAAATAAAAAACTGAAAAATTCGTTGAAAGGCAATAATTATTTATAGGAATTATTTTAACGACAATGGTTTCATTTTGAAATAATATTTTTTCTTTGTTATTTACCTGGCTGTGAAATGCGTGTCCAAGGTTAATCGAATGTAGGACGTCAAGGTACCCCAAAATTCCGCTCGTAGATTGAGTAAACCTTGCAATATTTTCACGTATTTCGTACTGGCTATGTTTTCCATAGTATTGCCTCAGATGATGGACTACACTGCGTTTTATATGCATTTCAAAACATGTTAATAATTTTAAAAATACAATTCAGAAATTACAAAATCTTTCCCGACCATTGAACCCACGTCTCCCACATTTCGGCTATAAGGGCGCTTTAGCCAACTCGACTAGGGAAACGCCAAAGTCGTTGTTAGACGAGTGAGAGAGTCATGTGTTGAGTACGCGGGAACATTTGCATTTAAGTTTGATTAATATTCGTATAAATAATAGGGTATATTAGTTTAGGTCATAGTTAGAGCATGAAAATTTTGCGTTTTAGGTTATTGATGCTAAATCAGTGGGGATAAATTCTTAAAAACGCTACAAAATGCTAAAATTTACTGAAAATAAGGTTTACCAATACCAATTGAGAATTGGTTTAGCATTGAATTCTAACCTTTAAAGTGACTACATTTAATTGAAATGTTCTATAAAGCATAATTTGAATTCATTCCTCATTAAAAATACAAGAAACTCCCCACATTTGGGGTTTTGGTGGAAAGAAGAAAATTAATGCTACAAAATGCTAAATTTCGAAAAATTAATGCTAAATATTCAGAATAAAAAATGCTATTTTTTCATAGCTCTAGCGCGCTCCACTGTAGCCTATGATAGGCTAGGGTGGCCTAAGGTAGGGGAAGAAAAGGAATGTTACCGGGTACTCAACACATGGCTCACTCACTTGTCTAACAACGACTTTGGCGTTTCCCTAGTTTAAAACATCAATGTTTAATGCTTAAAAAAAATATAGTAATGTTCCTAACTGTTTAACTTTCAGAGCATTTTCGAAGAAGACTATGTTCCGAGTGAAACATCAGGTTGCCAAAACGTCAGTCAGTTTACTGCTGTATTGTATGCACTCGTTTCAATTTCTATTCACCTGTTCATCTAGTTGTAACTTGTTTACTTTTAAAGCTTATTTGATTCTGTAAATTTTGATACCTAATTTGATATCAATGTTTCATTGGATGAGCGTAGCGAGCGTAGCGAGCGAGGCGAAGATTCCATTCACTACACTGGAGAAAAAAATCCGGAATGTTTTTTTTTTTTCTTTTTTTTTTTTTTTTGTATTTTTGTGTGTTTGTTAACACGATTCCGGCTAAAACCGATACTCCGATTGCGATGAAATTTTATGGAGGCCTTCGAAATCTCTGAACTTAGAACTGCCCCACGTTTTTGAGCGCAATCGGGAAATTTTTTCTCATAAAAAACGCAATTTTAACGATTTTTTTCGATTTTAAAAAAATTTCTTCGACTTATAACACCTACATGCTTTATCCGATTGTAATGATTTTTTCACAGAACCTTAATTTTATGAATTAATACATTCGTGTGAAATTTGAGCACAATCGAAAAATTATTTCTCATGAAAATCGCAATTTTACGGGTTTTTTTCTTTTTTTAAACAATTCTTTGACTTATAACACACTACATGCTTTATCATTGTAATGACTGCTTTACCATCTTGCAAATGGTATATTATTGGATGAGCGTAGCGAGCGAAGCGAAGATTCCATTTCACTACACTGGAGAAAAAATCCGGAATGTTTTTTTTTTTTTTTTCTTTTTTTTTTTTTTTTGTATTTTTGTGTGTTTGTTAACACGATTCCGGCTAAACCGATACTCCGATTGCGATGAAATTTTATAGAGGCCTTCGAAATCTCTGAACTTAGAACTGCCACGTTTTTTAGCGCAATCGGGAAATTTTTTCTCATAAAAAACGCAATTTTACGATTTTTTTCGATTTTTAAAAATTTCTTCGACTTATAACACCTACATGCTTTATCCGATTGTAATGATTTTTTCACAGAACCTTAATTTTATGAATTAATATATTCGTGTTAAATTTAAGCGCAATCGAATAATTATTTCTTATGAAAATTGCAATTTTACGATTTTTTTCTTTTTTAAAAATTACGATTAACTAAAAAATTAAGTTAATTTTTTATTTAATTTAGTTTAATTAAAAAAATTAAGTTAATTTTTTATTTAATTTAATTTAATTTAAAAAAATCTTCGACTAAGTAATGAATTTTTCACAGAACAACAGAAAATCCGCGTAACACATGGCAGCTCAATGCACCATATACGCTCATCCAACAACGCGGCGGGACTTAAGCGTTTTCCTAGTTCTTAATGGAAAGTGTGTCTAAATGTCAGTCAGTTACCCGTGGAATTGGCCTTAAGGCTATTCGACTGCGTTTTTCTATTTTCCAAAAATATGCTATCAAGTCAAAATATAGCGAATGGCTTTGAAACCTGGCTCTATTAGAAAATCAAAAATATTTTTTTTCAAATTTTTCTGATCCGGTATACGGCCAATATAGCCACCTCAAAATAATTTACAACTTCAATTCTCCAAAGCACAAAATTCAACGTAGGGTGTTGTGTTTTTGTGACATTCATTTTCAACTGTTTTTCTATGGAAAGACAGAGAGAAAAATATTTATTTTAACAACTGTCTTTCCTGCGAATTTTTTGGGTTTGGCGTACAAATCGGTAAAAATACCGCCAAAACCGTACCACCTTCTAGATTACACAGTTAATATCACTGTTTGACAATAATTACCTTATTGGCCAGATCATAACAATAGCTAATAGTGACGTAATTTGACTCGTTTTTCCCGCCATTATTATTGGTGCAACTTTCAGCTTACGTTTATGAATGAAAATCTTACCGAAAAAAATAAAAAAATATGATTAGGGGCCTAAAATTTGCGGTTTGAGTCGAAGTGTTGCATTTGCTGTAGGCGGCGGAGGCGTGGCATCTGAAATGCTATTAGTTAGACCTATGCCATTATCGAGGGTTCGAAGTTGCTGCTACAAGCAATATTTTTTATATGTTGATATTTTCCAAGGCATTTGAACAGGAGAAATGCCAACCCGTTAGAAAACAAACCTAGGAGGTGGTGGTATAAAACTTGCGGTTTGGCCCAAAACTATTGGGACCAAAGTAGATGAAGTAGGGCTAGTTTAAATCTTTAAACCCAAAGAACTTCTTTTTGGACTTTGAAAAAGGAGCCAACAAAATGCACCACAGGTCTGTGCTACGCTCTCACAACAACTTCAGAAAGAAAGTGGTGTATAGAACTGGTAGTAGTGGCTCTAGTGGCACAGCAGTGTTTTGGCCTGAGACTACTCTGAATCTTTGGCATTTGTTCTCCAGTAGTTACAGTAGGCCAACTTGCTGTGACACATACATACACACACACCTTTACCCTAAGTTAAAATTAAAATTTGCTGTCTTATCAAGCCATTGAGTCATCTCATCGACATTTACATAGATAAATCAAAAGGGTCTAGTTGTCTTGTATCTACTAGTAACTAGGCCTACTAGTAAAAGTTAATTTTCGTTTTTATTGTGCCCAAAAGCAGTGAATTGGTGGTGAAAATAATTTAACATTTAGATGAAAGCTCTAGCCTTCCCCTTTATATATATTTTTTTTTTAATTTAGTGGGTGTGGAATCTTTTAAAGGACTTGCAGATGTCAATAAAATATAGTTATGAGAATTCAGGGACAGGTACCTATTTGTGGTGGAACTTATTTTCAGCTTTGGTTTTCTTGTGCTCAAAAGCAGTGTTTTGAATTGGTGTTAAAAATTTTATAATTATCAGTTTTTAGCGGTGAAAATTTGTTTGTTTTTTTACCGTTAATACCTGCCTCTGGCCCAGCCCTTGATTTACTGCTGATCAAAGGTGTACAAGTTGCCTAACACTGTTGCTTCCACTATTCACCACTTGCCACTCGTCGTTAACAGTGTTAGGCCTAATTTACTGCTTATTAATTTATTTTTATATCATATTCATACATCATAATTCATAAGGGTTAAATTTGGGAAGCCAATATTGCGTTGTAGATTGCTTGCCTGACTGAAATGGGTCGACAGTCTGCTTTGGAGTCTACCCTACCCTTGCTTTCTAACAAGTAACAACCTGTTGTTATTGTAGAACCATTGTACTAGTAATCTCTTCAGGTAATCTGTCAGGGTGTTGATTCTCCATCATTGAAAATTTAAAAAAGATTGAAAAAAATGCTAAAGACAACAGTGTAGCAAATCGATGGGGTCCGGGTGCCCGAACCGGGTTCAGGACCCGGTCGGCATTCGCCCATCTTGCCGCCTGTTAAATCCGCCCCTTTTGACCAAGCTAAAACAATTTATAGTGTAGGCCTAAAAACAAATCAAATTACTAGATGAACACTTTTTTTTTTAGATCGAAGTTGAGAATAATGTTTGTAGTGGTAGCGGTACGCAAAATAATACTGCACTTTTTGAACACGGTTTGCCACTTTGCACAGTTGTAGGTGGGACCAAAAGTAATATTTTAGGATGTGGAGGCACTCGAAATTTCCCTTAGAATTCAAAATGGCGGCCATTTTTCAAAACGATGTTCTCAGATACAAAAATTCTTTTGATGTGTCTAATAAATCATGTTTGGTATCGTTTTCGTATATTTCGGACTCGAATAACTCGAAAATAATGTCAAAATAAAAATCCGGGTGAAATTCTAGAAGTTTAACATCTTTAGTAGTATTTTCAAGAAAATCTTCTTAGATTGGGTCCGACGTAGAAACTCCTTTACCCTACCCCTGTAAATGCTTCTAACATAAAATTATTATGATTTAAATGTTTAATTTAAAACCGACATTCATTTTTTTTACTTTTTGGCCAGTCATTGCTGCGGCAACCAGAGGTGCTCAACAGGTGGTTAATGATTATTGTGCTGATTAATATGCTGCTCTTTTTTAACGCGGTTTGGCATCTGGCTCAGTTGAAGCTGGAACCCAAAAGATATTTTTAAGATGTGGAGGCATTTAAAATTCCCTTCGAATCCAAGATGGCGGCGATTTTTGGAAATGACCTTTGAACACAAAATGTTGCTCAAAATGACTAATAATATCATGTTTGGTGTCTAATCCATATGAATTTGAGCCAGAGAACACGAATTTGAGCTCAAAATATTAATGATACGGTACGTACATTTTACAAATTCACTACTGCTTTTATCACAAATCGACTAATTGATAGATATTTAGTTAAGAATACAGGTATTTAAGATTTTCTGTTTAAAGCAATTTATTACTTCTATGCCGCGTTCTTCACTAACTTCACACATTGCTCTCTTGGCAGAACGCTTGCCTTTGGAATTAAAAGCAGACACTTCACAATCAGTGAATGCGTGAACATCTCTGAGTGCTAATGGTCAGTTTGCCTTTGTTACCTATGCACAGCTCACCATTTGCTGAAATCGAAGGGGGACAAGCCTGATTTTCGTGCGGAAAAAAGTCATCGAATTCAATTTCCCTGTGCTGACTTGCAATGATTAGTTTAGAGAAAGGCTGCTCATCAGTCATCACACTTCTTATTCTTGTTGCCTACAGACGTATTTTTTAGTTTAGCCGTGAAGATCTTTTTGTTCACTGTCTTTAAGGGTTGAAAAGTAGTTATTACGTTATCAACTATATAGTATCTCCCTTACAACCTTATACAGATTGATGCCATCATCTACAAGAGAGTTTAATGTGTCAACACCTTCCCTGCTCACTAACACCCGGCTGTTAATTACTATAAGATCTTCGCTTAATTCCAAGAACGTATTAACAAATTCTAGAAAACTGTCATTGAGTCAACAACTGCTATGAATCAAAAATAATAATATTGTTAAAATGTAACACTTAGAATCCACTTTATAAATAGAAGTACCTAGCTTACATAATACCCACTATATAGTGGTACCATTTATATATATTTTTATACATTATATACTTTATTTATACACATACATTTATATACTTTGATTGAATAGGTACTACATAATTAGGTATACATACCAAGATTCAACGTCATCTGCCATCCAAACCTGAATTGCCACAAAATATTATGCGCCCACACACAAGCCTCTCTCATGTGGGCATTCACCTTCATATTATGTAAATCAATGTATGTTTTCTATGTTATGCATTGTCTGTATCAATGAAGTTGAATAAAAGCGAACTAAATCTGAATCTGAAATCTGAAATCTGAGCGCAAGTGTCTTCCCTAAACATAGTCTGGTATGCTGAGTATTGCTCATGTTGTCGAAGAATACTTGGGGTTTCATCTTGTGCGGGAATAAATTCACTGAGTAACCTGCAGACTTCAGGACATGCAACTGACCACCTCCAAAGAGCCACTGAATCTTCTGTTAGGCCCACTTCACCACCGACCTTCAACCTTAATAAGAGCATTATTTTGTTTGTGTGCTTTATCTACAGCAAGGGAAGAGAATGGTCTGGGAGTCTTGTAGATTATATAGTTTCTACTATACAGAACTCACGGTGAACGCTGAGAGCTGTGTTTGAGAGCTCTTCAAGGTCTTTTAAATGAATTGTCAATCAGCAAGAGTAATGTGTGTGATCAAAAACAAGAAACCAAGGAACTATGCGTTTGAGAGATTCTTTGAACAGGTTATAGCTACCATTTTTAAGTGGCCTTTGGACTAAAATTTGCTGAGCTTGCATGGCCCAACTCAAATGCGCGCACTCAGGTGTTCATAGGCGCCAGCTCCGTTGGTGCAGGAGGGCCAAAGCACCCACGAGATAGATTTGTGTAGGAGCTGTGCACCCACACAAATCATCATCACAAACGGTAGTTCTTCTGCGCATCCACTCCACACACATACGGAATTGAATGGTATAAATGCAAGATTTATTTTTTCAATGTGACAAACAATTATTGTAGTAAGGCTGATTCGAAACTACCGCAAAGCCCCCAGTGCCAACCACTAGCAGGAATGTAATATAATCTATCACCTCAGTGACTCACTTCTTGTTGGTGGGTTTCCAGTTTTGACTGCACAAAAACTACATTATTTTGGTATTGCATTCAGCCCACAACTTTTTTCTAAAACGCACCAAACGCACTCTAAAAACCTGATTTTCAAAATTTTCGTCTGCGGCGCTATTGTTGGGGGGAAAGCCCCCCGAACCCCCTATGTGGTCCCCATATACTACCTCCGGGGATATTAATTTCGCCTCACCAGTAAAACTACCCCAGAGCCGCCACTGCTCTACCCCATAGTTATCAACACTTGGTTGCAAATAATGAGCCAAAAAGGTCCATTGCGAGACATAAGTCCAAAACGCGAAAAAAAAAATGGGAAATCCAAAACATGGATTTCAATTCAAGAAATTATCACCACACCGTTTATATTACGATGAAACCAAATTAACCTGCTAGTTCACATTGATTTAATCGTTGATATCCAGTTTTCAAATATGCGTTAAAATAATCTGTACACTTATAATAAATTCCCGAAGTTCACCAAAATTGAGTAAATTACGGAGATTTTACGATTTGTGTACTCAAAATTAATGAATTAATTTAGGGATACGCGTACTGGATCTCATAGCTTGAATCTTTATAAAAGTTCGTGTGAAATATTATACCGACGTTATTAACCGTTTACCCAAAAGAAAGAAAAACAGAAATCTGAGTTCTGAAACTCGTCTCCGAGCCAGCCTCAGCAACTCCTCTTAACAATGTCACAAAGTAAACACAGGCCAAGTAAACTATAGTATTGAGTTTAAATTCTACAAAATACTCAGTTTCTCAATTTTTTGTTATTTTACTTTCATATTGAAGAAATATCTGTATTCTGAGAGTCACTTACATACGAAAATGACTCCCAAACACAGATGAATTTGAAAAACTGCAAGAATTTTGTTTCTAAGGTCAACATTCCTAAAATTGCCGCCATCTTGGATTTGAAGGGAATTTTTACTGCCTACACATCTTAAAAAAATCTTTTGGGTTCCAGCTTCAACTGATCCAAGTGCCAAACCGTGTTAAAAAGGAGCAGCATATTAATCAGCACAATAATCATTAACCACCTGTTGAGCACCTCTGGTTGCCGGAGCAAAGACGAGCCAATAAGTAAAAAAATGAATTTTGGTTTTAAATTGAAAATTATAATCATAATAATTTAATGCTAGAAGCAATTACAGGGGCAGGGTAAAGGAGTTTCTGCGTCGGACCCAATCTAAGAAGATTTTCTTGAAAATACTACTAAATACGTGTTAAACTTCTAGAATTTCACCCAGATTTTTATTTTGACTTTATTTTCGAGTTATTCGAGTCTGAAATATACGAAAACGATACCAAACATGATTTATTAGACACATCAAAAGAGTTTTTGTATCTGATCTGAGGACATCGTTTTGAAAAATGTCCGCCATTTTGAATTCTAAGGGAAATTTCGAGTGCCTCCACATCCTAAAATATAACTTTTGGTCCCACCTACAACTGTGCAAAGCGGCAAACCGTGTTCAAAAAGTGCAGTTTTGTCGTTTTTCATGTCGTGTATCGCTACCACTATTGCAAGTGTGAACAGCAATGTAAATTTCCAAGATTATAAAATTAAAGGAATCTTGTTTCGAAAAAATATCACATCGTAAAATAAATTGATTTTTTCAATTACAATTAGCAACACTAGGCCTATCTGGATTGTAATTAAAATTAACTTTGCCCCAAAATAATACCGTTTTCTACTAGGATAGGCTACAACTACCACTACTAGGTAGGCCCTACTGCTGTCCCCCCGCGTCATTCCTTACGTCCCTCCCTTCGTCTCGATTAGCCAAGTTGCATAAATATGAGACGTTAAGCAATATCCAATCAATACTAGCATTTAATTTAATTTATTAATCTCCAACAACAGGTATTACCCCACAAGTGTTGGGTAACTAAAACTAAACATTTAAGAATACAATTTAAAACAATACAAACCGGTTATACAAATAATTAAATAGACCTACATGAACAAGTACTTCAAAATTAAAATATTACAACAAATAAAAAGAAAAATTTGTATAACAAAAGTATATAGGTATAAAAAATGTCTGAAAGCCCAAGATTAATGAAGATAACAAAAGAAAAAATGAGATTATAAAATAATCATCATTATCTGTTGCCACGTTCAACTCCACGTTGGGTCGGCATTAAAGAAAGGCCTCTCCATCTTCTTCTGTCCTACCACCACTCCTCTTCTTCCACCACATTCCAGTCTCCTCCACGCGTTCTACATCTTTTCTCACACTATTCTGCCATTGTTGTCGTGGTCTGCCCCTTGGTCTCCTACCTGGAATTTCCAATTCCATCATCCTCGGTAATCTCGATCTTTCCATCCTTTTTACATGTCCGAACCACTTTAATCTTCTCTCTCCAATTCGCTCCATTAAATTCCTCATGCCTCAGCCTACTTGATCTCGGATTTCCTCATTTCATATTCGGTCCCAACTATTCTTACCTACAATGCTTGTCAAAAACTTCATATCTACAGCCTGCACAAGGCTCTCATCCACTGTTGTCATATTCCAAGTCTCTGCTGCATATGTCAGTATTGGAACAAAGTAGGTCTGGTAGATGGTACCTAACCTTGCACTTCTTTGGTACTTCTCTGTTCCATATGAAATTTCTGATATATTGGAATAACCCAACAGCTTGCTGCGTCCTTCTTCCTATCTCTGGTTGAATCCTTCCATGGCATGCTACTATACTCACCACGTACTTAAAATTCTCCACTTGCTTTAAAATCTATCCTCCTAGTAGAGTCCTGACATTCTTCGCTTTATCTTGTGTCATCAGCATTGTTTCACTCTTGCCACTTCCAAACACCAGTCCATATTCTCCTGCCACCACACTCCACACATCAACTTGAGATTGCACCTCCTCTTCATCCTCTCCCCACACCAAAAATCGTCTGCAACTGCAAATAACGTTATTTTCATACATTTTTCTCGATTCTCTCTGCAACTTTCCTAGTGATTTCGTCCATGACAATAATGAACAATAGTGGTGACAGAACACTTCCTTGCTTAAACCCACTCCTAATGTCAAACCACTCTGTAATTCCACCTCTTGTCTTTACAGCACTTCTAGATTTTGAGTACATCTCTTTCACTCTTCTTATTATTCCTTTGTTAACTCCTATATTTTGCATTGCATCCCAAACCTTCTCTCTCTTGAGGCTATTGTATGCCTTTTCGATATCTAGAAAAGCCAAACAAAGGTCCTTTTCTCGGTCATAGCACTTTTCCATTAGCTGTCTGAATGAGAAAATCAGGCCCACCGTCGACCTTCCTCTACTAAATCCATGTTGTTCTTCTCTTAAGTCTCCTATCGAGTTTCTAATTCTATTATCTATTATTCTTTCATAGATTTTAGCACAGTGGCATGTCAATGTTATCCCTCTATAGTTGGCACAGTTTTGCTTGTCTCCCTTTTTAAATATAGGTACAATGAGACCTTTTTTCCAGTCTAAAGGAACTTCCTTATTTTTCCATACAACAGATAAGACTCTGTATAGCCATTGCATCCCCACAGGCCCTGCAGCTTTTATCATTTCCACAGCCATTTCGTCTACTCCCGCAGCTTTACCATTTTTCATTTTCTTCATTGCCAGTTCCACTTCTCTCCATGTGATGCTACCATCTTCCTCTTCATCCTCATCTCCAGACTCTTCTCTATGTACTACCACAGGTGTTCTTATCTGATGTTGGTTGATATCAGGGTTTAGAAGGGTTTCGAAATACGTCTTCCAATTTTTCTCTTCACATTATCAAGTCACTTCATCATCTGTCACAACTTCACCATTTTCTTTAACCAAGTTGTGGCTATCAACCTTTTCTTTTCTCCTTTCTCTCATTATGCCATACAGCATCTTCTTGTTACCATGCACATCCTCCCTCATTTCTTCTGTCCAGCCAAGAAACCATTTTCGACGTTCTTCTTTGACCACTGCCCGTGCATCTCTTTTACATTTGTTGTACTCGTTTCTAGACTCCTGTGACTTAACTTTATATACCAATTTCTGAATGCGTTTTCTTCTTTGCAGTAGGTAGCTTCTTTTGTCATATTATTCCACCATGGTGTTTCTTTATACCTTCTCTTTCCATTTGTCCTACCACATACAAGTTCTGCTGCTTGACCAATACCCGTTTTAAAGGCACTCCACTATTCTTCAACCCCTCCTATTTCACTTTTAGGAATTTCTCTAGTGACCAACAATTTATATTCTCTAGATCTACATCCTTATCCTTTAGTTTCCACACCTGTATCTTCTTTTCTTGGATTGTGCTCTTCTTTACTTCCTTTAGTTCTTTAAATTCGGCAACTGCTAGTCTGTGGTCGCTGTCCACGGACACCCCTAGTATATCTTTCACTTCCCTTAGATCCAGTTTTAGCTCCCCATCCACTAGTATATAATCTATGACACTTTTTTGTTCACCATTCCAACTATATCTTGTGATCTTCTGACTTTCTCTTTTCTCATACCAGCTATTCCCTACCTTCAAACCATGCCTCCGACATATTTCTAGGAGTTTCTTTCCGTCTCTGTTCTGCCTTCCATACACATGTGGGCCCATTACATCTTCGTATCCCTTCCTATCGCTTCCAATGTGTGCATTGAAATCTCCCATAATGATGATGTTATTATTTTCAATACGTCTTTCCAAGACTCGTACAAATGCGTCTTTTTCTGCTTTATTGCATCCCACTTGTGGTGCGTAGACTTGTATAAGTGTTAGGTCTTTACTTTTAATACGAAACTTGATACTCATGATCCTGTCATTGACATATGCCACTCCTAACACTTTGTCTCGTATTCCTGGGCTCACCACTATTCCAACTCCATGTTTGGCTTCATCCTCATTTCCTGACCAATACAGTTTATACCCATCTCTCAGTTCAGCTTCTCCATTCCCTTTCCATTTTATTTCACATAGTCCAAACATATCCAGTCTTCTTTCCTTGGTGACATCCACGACTTCTTCCCGTTTTCCTTTCAGTGTTCTGATATTCAGAGTTCCAAAGCGTAAGCCATGTCGTTTTCCAGTGTTTTCCGTCCGTTTTCCGAGGCTATCTTCTGTTTTGCAAGCGTTTGTTTTATATACTTGGCTGACAACTTGCTAGGCCTGTCACAGCTGCGTAGGCAGGTTTCTTACTATATTCTTATTCTTATTATAAAATTATAAAACAAAAATATAATAAAAAGGGAAATAGCAGCCCGCATAGAAAAAGCCTGACTATTTATACTAAAAAAATTGTTATATGATACAAAATACAAGTCCACCTACTAAATTAGGGCAAACAAAACAAGGAAAGGTTTGGCCATTCTCTACATTGTGTTATGCTGTAGGGTGGCATTAAACTTGCCAGCAACAAATAAGCCTCCTTCTGCACTGTTATGGTGCCTAAGGGAAAATTTAAAGTTGTTGGCATCCAATGTAAGCACAGATTGCAGATTCTTCAATCTATATCTGTTATTGTAATAGTACTGTTCTGTCTAGGACCTAAAGAAAGGCCACAAGTCTAATGGCATTGTATTTTTTATCTACCAAGAAAATTTTAATTGTGTCATCTCTTTTTTCCAGGTGTATAGTTCAGAAGGAAGGATATCTTTTACATCCCACACTCCTGGAGAACATGTAATATGCCTGTATTCAAACAGCACTGCATGGTTCAGTGGTTCCCAACTGGTAAGAATTAATTAACTACCGTATGTAGGCTATAGGGAACCTAAGTTTTGAAGGCGGGAAGGAAATTGGTTCTCTCTGGTCTCAGCGCCCATAAGAATTAGCATGGTACGAAAATGTAACTCGCCGTATCTTTTGACTTGCGCAAAAGAAATCTAAACCAATAACATCACAAGATGCATAATTCTGTAAAGAAGATGATGGCATTCTACTTTGCTCGATGACGCTTCCTAAATTCAAACTATTATGAGTTAAATGGACCCATGTTTGCGCGCTGTCGCAAATGTACTCTGACTGAGCGGCAACCTAAGCGAGACGCAGCCACGTTGTGTGCAGCTGTGGCATCCTCGCATACCACGCGCCTGTCCATGGTTGCTAAATGTACTTCGCATTCAAGATTATGTTGGCACATTAAAGGACATTTTATTAGTAATGTATAATCTAGTACAACCCAGTGACCTCACAGTAGCCACAAAGCAAGTCGGATACCAAATGTTATGCTGATGCCACGGACAAAATGTTTTTACGTGCTTTTTCATGAGCAGTTTGGAAGGTTTGGCAACAGTGTAAATGTAGAGTTCACTTCAACTCAAAACAAATGTCATTAATATTTGTGATAGAGCAGAGTTATGTATATCCACGCAAAGAGGAAAGATTATAGTTTCTTACAGTAGTATGGAACTATGAAGTCTTCTAAAATAACTTTGGTGATGAAATGTTGCAGCGCGTCCATTTAGACATCCAAGTTGGTGAGCATGCCATCGACTATGCCAATGTTGCTCAAAAAGAGAAGCTTTCAGAGTTGCAACTGCGAGTTCGCCAGCTGCTAGATCAAGTGGAGCAGATTACCAAGGAGCAAAACTATCAAAGAGTAAGTAGGCCTAGGGTTGTGGAAATGTTGGAATTGCCTACAAATCATATCATCAATCAATATCATCATCATTATCCATTGCCGTTTCCTACTTCTGGCAGGGTCAGCTTGGGTTTTGCAACAAAAATTTACCACTTCTTTGATCTTTATATCTTCCCACAATCATGTCTCTTCTACACGCTCCCCAGCTCTCTCTCTCTCTCTCTCTCTCTCTCTCTCTCTCTCTCTCTCTCTCTCTCTCTCTCTCTCCCAGCCTACAAATAATGTGCAATATCAAAACACCTTGAATTCCCTAATGCCTAAATTATTATTATTGAAATTATTATCCATTATTATTATTATTATTATTATTATTACGATTATTATTATTATTATTATAACTATTATTTGCATTATTATTTTTATTAATATTATTTTATTGGATGTATTTCATACAAACTCGGTCAGAACCGGAGCTAACATGTTGTACGGACTTACGTCAAGTACTTCCATGTGTATCTATATTACATACCTACATTATTACTTTGTCTTAACTCTAACTAAAATAAGTCATTTATAATATAGTTTGTAGATGATGTTTTCTTTCTGCTGTGTACGGTCGTGGCCGATTTCTCTCGCCATCCTAGCATTTGCTCTTCGGACTATGTGAAACCAAGAAAACCATGTCAGGATGGAAGCTGTCTCGGAATCTCGAAGTATCATTCTTAGTTTTGAAATTTACGAACTATTCTACACGTGTTGAGTATTACTGCCTTTTGAGTCTCGATGTAAACATTGGGTGGAAGATCTAGTTGTTTAATGCTTTCATGTAGCTTCTTCGGTATGATGCCATTAGCCGATATCACGTATGGGATTGTATTTACCTTTTTCTGTTTCCACATCTTCTTGATCTCAATTGCAAGTTCACTATACTTGTCAATTTTTTTTTCTTCCATGCATTCTCGACGTTATGGCACATTGGGACAGCAACGTCAATAAGGGTAGTTTCTTGTTTCTTCTTGTCAAAAATTTTAATATATATCCGGTCTGTTGTATTTGTT
>JAMZAV010005248.1:0-79667 GCA_024449915.1 Sweltsa coloradensis
GGGTTAATTCCCCATAAAAAGTTTTTTTAAAATTTTTTAAACCTTCAGTTTACAACAGCTGTAATAAAATTATAGAAAAATATAAAAACAAGAGCGTGTACTATATGCATATGCCCAAAGAAGATGGCGTCGTAAAAACTTGGGCCGGAACGACAGATGTCTTCCCAAGAATTTTTCTATCCTTAAAATAAACCCTAACAAGATCAGAAGATAAAATCCACCCAGGTCGAAATTCCTAGGGGTCTTATGCCAGGGACTGCACTATAATGTGCAAATCACAGGATATTAATGAGATTCATAATACGCACATGTTTATTTTTTGTAATTTTTTAGTTTAAAAACCCCATTATATACAAATTCCGTTATAGCCATCTTGTTGCCAATATACTGACACACATTAGTGATTTTTTACAAAACCATCGGATTGATATTGTACACTTGAGATGTCCGTAAAGAAAGGCGTATTTTGGGAAAAAGTGGATTCACGAGGTCTATTTCGACCTATAACAGACTATCCCATTGTTGTATTTTTATGTAAATTGCGTTTGGTATTGTTGCAAATTTTCTTGTGAATTGAATACATGTAAAATTAAGTTTCTGCAATTTTTTTCCAACATTTATTTGGTTTTAGTAAGTCAATGTGCGGCGTTAGAAATGAAGCGTGGGCCCATCTTTGATGCGTCGTGACGTATTGTTAGCAGTGAAATTTTATCTTCATTATACAACAATACATGCTCCGTGATGTGTAGAACCAAATTTGTAGGGGTGGCCCTTGCCCCCCAAATTGAGCCCAACTTTTGGCCGAGATGAACGACTATTTGTCATTGCTTACAATCGTAACAATATTTCATCAGAATTTCCATCCACTCTCAACATTTGGAATAAAAACTCATTTAGCTCGCTTTAAATAATAAATAAATAAATTTTATTTAGAGTCTACCCACTCAGTTATAGAACTGATTTAAAATTACCTCACATTACAATGAGACTGCCTCGGGCAATACACGGATCAGTCACCTCTCTGGATGCGTCAGAATATACGCAATACTCTATAACATCTGAACTAACACACAGCTATCACGTGTCCACCATAGGAGACTCTGTCAAATGTCATTACTCTACGTCATGGAAATATACTATTTTGTGTCATTAAGACCACAGATTTTGTATATAAAGCGCTCAGCTTACCAATAAAATTACCTGTCTTCGTGGCTCTCTTGAACTAGTCTATCTATACGATAGCCGACCATAGAGTGTCCATAGTAATCAGTTTGTATACAAACTGTACCATCAACAATCAACAGTAGGCCACCTAATCTGGTGACTGGTGAGTTAACAATTGCTATGTACTTTATATTATGTATCAATAAATTATCTGGAAATTGGATATGTATCTCAGTTTTAATTATCATTTATGTCAAAGTTAATCCAAGATATCTCTAAAATTTGGCTTTGTACAATGTACAGCCAGGGTCATATTATATAAATCAAGAGGTCTGAAAGATACCTCTTTCACCGACATCTCGTGGTCAACTCTCGGTGCCATTATTTATATCGCCCTGTGAACTGCATTATCGACATAAATAAGAAACATGGCTGCTAATGTCAAAGGAAAATTCTCTATTCACCAGAGAAACTATCAAGCCTAGAAGAAATATAATATGGAACTTAAAGAGAGCATTACATATCGATACCTTGGCCTAGGCATAGCATTATGACTATGCCTTAGTTCTAATATTTACCTAAGTTTCTAATTAATTTTGAATAATTCTATCTTAGCTGTCAAGTCTTATTTGCAAACCACCAAAGTTTATTTTGGATGAGCGTAGCGAGCGTAGCGAGCGAAGCGAAGATTCCATTTCACTACACGGAAAAAAATCCGGAATGTTTTTTTTTTTTTTCTTTCTTTCTGTATTTTTGTGTGTTTGTTAACACGATTCCGGGGCCTAAACCGAAAATTCCGATTGCGATGAAATTTTATGGAGGCCTTCAAAAATCTCTGAACTTAGAACTGCCACGTTTTTGAGCGCAATGGGGAAATTTTTTCTCATAAAAACGCAATTTTTACGATTTTTTTCGATTTTAAAAATTTCTTCGACTTATAACACCTACATGCTTTATCCGATTGTAATGATTTTTTCACAGAACCCTTTAAATTTTATGAATTAAGATATTCGTGTGAAATTTGAGCATAATCGAAAAATTATTTCTCATGAAAATCGTAATTTTACGGTTTTTTTCTTTTTTAAAACAATTCTTGACTTATAACACCTACATGCTTTATCCTATTGTAATGATTTTTTTACAGAACCTTCATTTCATGAATTTAAAATATTCGTGTTAAATTTGAGCGCAATCAAATATTATTTCTTATGAAAATTGCAATTTTAAAAGATTTTTTCTTTTTTAAAAATTACGATTATAAAAAAAAATTAAATTTAATTTTTTTTTTAAATTTTGTTTAATTTAAAAAAATTAGGTTAATTTTTTATTTAGTTTTATTTTATTAAAAAAAATCTTCGACTATAAGTAATGAATTTTTTCACAGAACAACAGAAATCCGCGTAACACATGGCAGCTCAATGCACCATATACGCTCATCCAACAACGCGGCTGGACTAAAGCGTTTTCCAAGTATGCTTTTGTTTTGATAAAATTGTATTTTTACTTCTTGACAGCCTTCATAGATATTGACTATTTTGTTGACACAAGTAGTCCTTTCATAAGCCTCCTAAATAATATTAATAACATCAAATAGTCTGGGGGCTCCATTCGATCGATAAATGCAGTTCACCAGGGCGATATAAATAATGCACAAGAGTGGACCACGAGATGTCGGTGAAAGAGGTTCTTTCAGACCCTTGAATTTATATATTACCCTGGCTTGTACATACCTTCCCTTCCCAGAGCGCCAAATGACAAAATAAAAAACAAACAAAACAAAACATTGTACTAATTTTTTGGGGGTCAGTGCATTCAAGTCTTCGCTTCGGCTCGGCTCGCTCATCCAAAAAACTTACAAAAAGCTCATCCATCAACGCGACGGGACTTTATCCGGGGTGAATAGTTTATAAGTATGACTGTTTGTCAGGTACCTAACCTCTATGGCATAGTGTATAAGCCTTTTTATCTATATTTTAAAAAGTTAAAGGAAGATGACTAAACTGAAATGATACAGAATGAAAGAGCCATAATAGTGGTAGATGATCATTTTATATCGAGCGAGATTTGTATATTTGTTTCCGCACATCATTGCCTTCCATATCTTATGAAAATCTGAATACGTTTGGATGGACGATTTTTTTGTCAGAACTGTACAAATAGAGTTTTGTACCTGCGGCGAAAAATCGTACATTGACGTATTTCAGAAAATCCGTTATTCGAAATTACTAATAATATCCCCTATAGCTCAGTGTTTACACCATGTCCATAAATGTATTTATATATAACATTGGCTGACAGGCCCCTCCCACCCCCCAATCCTTAAAATATATGTAATATAATTTTTCAGTTAATTCATGACCTCTTTTTCGATTACTTAATATTTCATCAAATTATTTCACTTATATTCTATTTCGATGCCTATTATGGTCCATATTTATAAGGGTGGAAGAGAGTGCTAAAACCCGGTAATTACCCTTTTTCGGTAAATGATAGGTATTTTTGGGGTTTTCATTTATAAATAAATTTCAAGTAAGCCTAAAATTTTGTTCGAAAAAATCGTTTAAATTGTTTTCACTCTTCTTGAATGTCACCTAAGCATAATATCAATTGCATACAGAGAGAAACTTTCACATTCATACATAAAAAAAGAAAACTATACGGTTCCTGCAACATCATTACCATCACTATACCGCAAAATACGAAACACATTATAATATCATACACTGATGAATAAATGATGTATGCTAGTTCCCTTCAGCGTCAACAGTCAATCAAATAAAATTATTCAGAAACTGATTACCTAAAACTTTGTCTTGCTAATCTGTCCAATAAGATCTTATATTGACGTTTGGAGAAATAATTGCGATGTCGCTGAATTTTGTTGCACAGAGACCTTCCTTTATATAATTACTAATCAACATACTAAAACTCCCTACCATACGACTGAGCTTCGGCGCCATATTGGAAAATGGCGGCCAAAAAGTGTTTGTTATCGAATATCTCCAATTGGTTGGAGATACGACAAAATGTTGCAATCGCAAAATATTCCTTATTTAATTCCTTACAACCAAAGGTTACTTTTTATGTTTTTGGTAGGAAACAATGGTTACGTCACAAACCGTGGTTTTCGTTGCTTATTGGAGTATCAGCTAATTTCCTAATTTTCACGCCCAGCTCAACAATGACGTAAATCCGTAGAAATCGATTTAAATACAAATGAACTTTTGTACGGGTTCATGAAAGCTTCCTTAGTATTTAAAAAATTGTCTGCGAAATCGGAATTTTGCATTTACCCGGAATTTAAGTTTGTCCATGTTGGCATTTCCTCAAAATGGCATATTTGAACTGTCCATTATTACGCGCTAAATAGCTCGGAGGAAAAATTCCTTTTTACGCACATTGAAGTGACTTAAAAATAACGTGAGAACAACCAAGTTTTAATCCAATATGGCTGATTATTCCTAATTCCACACATCAAAGCTGAATGATGTAACAAAAGAGTGTAAAAACAGCACGAAAACAGTATTCATATTATAAAACATAAACTTTCGCGGCCACGACTATATTAATAAAAGGTGTGAAACGGG
The DNA here is from genome assembly GCA_024449915.1 of Sweltsa coloradensis. NCBI lineage: Eukaryota > Metazoa > Arthropoda > Insecta > Plecoptera > Chloroperlidae > Sweltsa > Sweltsa coloradensis. The sequence continues at coordinate 4,752 of JAMZAV010005248.1, forward strand.
TCATTTCGCCTGCGTCGCGTGTTTACACTTACTGGTGTGTTAGTTCGACGTTTCGGAACTACTGTGGGTTCCATCTTTCAGGACGATTGCTTGTTGAAAGGCTTTACCGTCTGCCTCTCTCGTTCGGGATCGTGGTGTGAATGTCCTTGACATGGCAGTGGGCTGGTCCACCGTGTGCGTCGGCCTGCAGCCACTTCCGCAGGTAGATGTTACAGCCCCCTTGTTGTGACGTCCTGCGGGTGGGTTTGTGTTTGTCACGTGATTTGTAAGTGGTTGGGTTGTAACAGGTGTCCACTTTTCACCTTAGTGTTATAGCCATCGTCCATTAAAGTTGTTGTGGATTCTTCCTTTATCTCCACTGCCTCGCGACTTAAGTCTGGGCCAGAAACGTGGGGGTCGAATACTTATTAACCCTGGTTCTTCCAAACATGATCAGTGGTTATCGTCACCGTATGTGTTTTTCTACTCATGTTTGGCTGCCGCCGACTTTGTGTCGTGTAACCTTTAGGCACATTGAGCTTTGTTTCTTTAATTCTCGTGGGTGATGTTTCGGCGCAGCGTTTGGCCGATGAGTACACTCTTACCACATTTTGCACGGATTTCGTACACACCCTGAGGGTAACTAGGGGAACTGGTCTTTTATTGGTTGTGTTATCTTTGTCTGTGTTCTAATCCATATTACAAGTGTTTTGTAAACCGGCGTATGTTGTGCTTGGCGAGGAGTCTGCCAATCCTGTCTGTCGTACGGTGACGTAAGGTAGAGATGCCCACTTAGGTTAAGCCCATGATCCAATGATATTCTTCCTTATCATTGTACCATGGGTTAAGCCTGGCTTTGATCCACTTCAATTACCAGATTTTCCTGTCGTTTACGATTACTAGGGAAACGCCAAAGTCGTTGTTAATACGAGTGGTGGTCATGTGTTGAGTACCGGTACATTGTGCTTTTCTTCCCTTACACTTAGAGGGCCTCCCTAGCCTATCATAGCCTTAGTGGAGGCATTTTGGCCTAAAACTATGGCCTAAACTTTTACACAACTCCCGGACCAACAATCTACCATTAAGCAGACCCGGCAGTCACCCGAATATTCAGTGAAGACTGCCACAACAGCAACCTCCGGCAAGTGTTCCACAATACCTATTATTTATACGAATATAATATCAGGCAAACTTAAATGCAAAGTTCCCGGTTACTCACCTACATGACTCGCTAACGCATCTACTACGAATTTGGCGTTTCCCTAGTCTGTTTGCTAAAGCGCCCTTATGAGCCGAAATGTGGGGAAGCATACATGGGTTCAATTCCCCTGTCTGGACAGATTTTGTAATTTCTATATTGTATTTCAAATAATAATTAACATGTTTGAAATGCATATAACGCAGTGTAAGTCCCATCATCTGTGGCAATAGGGGACTACTATGGTTAACATAGCCAGTACGAAATACTGAAAATATTGCACTAGGTTAGCTCATCTATGAGCGGAGCTTTGGGGTACTTGTGACGTCCAGATGCATGTCGCTGCACCTTGCATGGGCACGGCATTTCACGCCGAGTGCGAAAAACAAACAAAATATATTTCAAAATCTAAAACATTGTCGTTAAATAACTTTTTAAACAGTTGGAAGTGCTATTTTTCAAGTTAATCATTTGCTTTGTAGGTTTAAATCGGTACATGACCCTTGCTGATGTTTGTTAGCAGTTCTCACTAACTCGTACCGGATGTCCTGTTTAAAATTTCAGCGCAATCTGTTCGATCGATTCGGTGATGATTTTCAACGTACACACACACACACAACACACACATCCCACAGCCACGCACCAGAAAACAATAAGGGCCGGTTTGAGTCGAATGGAAATCACTACGTTCGCTACCTCACTCGTTTAAAGCTTTTTATGTTATATCGTTCATCCCATTTTCCTGCAAACTTTTCAAATAACTCATATTATTTGTTTGATTGGGCGATATTGTAATAATTAATTTTTTAATATTCTATCTTTTCGTTTGTATTTGATTCATCAATTAATTAATTTAATTGTCATATTTGAATTTTGATAACAACGACACTTGTGTTTTATTTTAATATCGTTGATGTTGTTTTACTCCTTTTAAATTTACTCAACCTTAGGTACATTATTTGTGTCTGCAATTAGTGCAAATCAGTTTTTAATGATAGCCTTTAAAAAAAAAACAAAAAACAAATATACAATTTTTGTAATTGAACTTCTTCTAAAGTTTTTAATTTTATTTTTTTTAGTTAAATTGAACAAATGGTGGATAAGGATTTATTTGTTACGGAGTGGGGCTATGTCGGTATGTAATCATTACATCTTAGCTGAGCCGGACTGTATTCTATCGTGGCTTGCAATATATCTACTTTGGTTTGTGTTACGTAAAGGCACGGTCGACCATTAATGGCTCGACATGGGATTGTTATTTTCATTGTTTTCACTCAACGTTGATTGTTTGGGAACTGCTTGGTTTACGGAATGGTGGCGTGCTTCTAAAGGCCGTGTTTTTTATATAAAAATTGTGATATCTCGTAAAAAATATTACATAAATCATATCATTTTACTAAATAAAGATGAATGATTTGAATAATGAATGATTAATTTATTGTGTATCCCATGTGAATACAGGAACATTCTCGGTAGTTGACATAATTCCATGATTTTCAAAATATAATTTCAACTAACCGCGCTTTCCTCAAAGACCTGCCCCGACCGGAATAAACTCTGGCTTCTTGTCTCGACACAACAATCGAACAACTACGCATCGCATACGTTCCTTGCAAATCTATCTATCACTTGGGTGCAAATTGTGTTTACTTAATTTAATTGGTCGCATACTGGTCTTCTGGTCGTCTTTGCGAAACACAACCTTTGTAGTTTAAACCATATCTTGATCTTATGGGGAATAACGTTTCCATTGGCTTGCACTCAGTCGCACTAGTGCGCCCCTAGTGCGCACGTGGATTGCCACTTGGTCTTTTCGATTTTGTTTTCAGCCTGTTTTGTAATGGTACTTCTCAAGTGGAAGGTTTGACAACAAATGACATCTTATTGCCACCTCCGGTTCTTGGGGCGAGTGCATGCCAATGAAACGCCATTACTGTGGTTTGGTTTCCGTCAAGGTGCGACCAGAGACGGACCAGTAATGCGACCAATTCGAATTAAAGTAAAGCCACAATTTGCACACAATGATAGTATCAGGATTTGCAAGGAACTTATTGCGATGCGTAGTTTGTTTCGATTGTTGTGGTCGGACCAAGAAGCCTCAGAGTTTTTTTATTTCCGGTCGTGGGCAGGTCTTTGAGGAAAGCGGCGGTTATTTTCACATTATCTCATTGAAATCAATAGGAAATTAGGTATCCACGTACCACAAATTTTCCTGTAATTCACATGGGTCACAATAAATTAATCATTCATTTCATTTATTTACGTAACATGAAGATGTATTTATGTATTTGGTATTTTGCACGAGATTATCACAATTTCATAAAACACGGCCTTGTAAAGCACTCGGCACCATTCCTAGCCATGGCAGTCTAAAAACCCAACAAATCACTACGTTGAGTGAACAATGACAATATACAATCCCCAAGTCGAGCCATAGCATTGGTCGACCGGTCGCCTTTTACGGAACACAACCTGTGTAAGTGTTTGTAAACCTCTGTTATCTGGATGAGGCGCAGTGAAAAACAACAAAGCCCGCCTGTCATGCATCCTCCATCTGTTTCCTACTTTATTGTTTTAGAGATAATATATCATGGCTGGTTCAGCAACAGTAGTGGAAGGTTCATCACATACCAGGGGGAGGAGGAAGAGTTCCTAACGTCCTTTGCCAATTGCGCAAATATCAGAATCATGTTGAAAGATATAAAATTTTGTATATTCCGTAATACAATAGTAACAAATCTGGCTGCTTCTCAACGCTTCAATGAGAGTGATGTCCAGGTAGGTCGCAAAACAATGTAACAATACGACCTGTTTGACTATCAAGCTGAGTATGCTGTCACTTATGAAGGAAGGTGGGAGTGGACAGAAGTATGTAATGTTTTAGAAAAAGTTAAGTTAAAGTTGAAGTTATGGGATAAAGTTAGGTTTCAATTTAACATTTAAATAAAAAGTTTAAAAGTTTATACCGTTAAAGTTAATGTATATTAAAGGTTAAGGTTAAGGTTAAAGTTAAGGCCAGGTTAAATTAAAGTGAAAGTTAAAGTAAATGCTTAGTTCAAGTAAAGTTAAAGTTTAAGTTAAAGTTAAGTTTGAAGTTGAGGTTGAGTTTAGATTTGAAGTTGATGTTGAAGTTGAAGTTGAAGTTTACGGTTAGCGAGAAGAAACTGACTATGAAAAATTCGACATAACCTTTCGTATACGGGACTGACACTGAAGTAAAACTGAAACCGAAATTAAAAGTAAAACTTGAATTGACAACCTTAGCACATTAAAAATTTATGTAATTATTGTAGTGTTAAATTTGAAAGTAAATAAGAATGGTGTTTATTACCAACTTCACGATAAAAGTGAATATTCATTTATATATTGTGTTTAAAAAAAACAAATTTATAACATAGGGTATGAAGAACAACAGAAATCCGCAAACACTTGGCTACTCAATGGCACCATTACGCCTCATAGGGTCCAACAACGCGGCGGGACTTAAGCGTTTTCCTAGTCTGAGTAAATAATCCCTCTATACATTGAGGTTCCTCCGCGATGTCCTAGATTCAATGTGTCCCAACTCTTACAAAATGAGTGGGGTGCCGGTCCGTCTAGAGTTAAACATTCAAGTCTCTTTATTACAGTGAAGGTTCCGCGATGTCAGATAATATGTCCCCAACTTTTACAAACTGGTGTTCGTGGCCCAAATTGTCTAGTTAAATTCCGTCCAGACATTTACAATGGTGGTGGTGCCGGTCCGTCTAGAGTAAAATAGTCCCTTTATACAGTGACAACTATGGGTTGTGTGATGCTACAGGTCGGTTACCCTCATGGGTGACATTATGTCCCAACTTTTACAAATGGTGGTCGTGCCAAATTGTCTAGTGTAAATTCGTCCAGACATTTACAAATGGTGGGGTGCCGGCTAAAATAGTCCCTTAATACAGTGAAGGTACCGCGATGTCAAGATTAAATATGTCCCAACTTTTACAAAATGGTGGTCGTGCCAAATTGTCTAGTGTAAATTTGTTCAGACATTTACATATTATGGTGGTGGTGCCGGGCCGTCTAGAATAAAATAGTCCCTTTATACAGGCAAAGTACCGCAATTGTCAAGATTAAACTAGTTTCCTAACCTATTACCAATGGTGGTTCGTGCCAAATGTCTAGTGTAAATTTGTGCAACATTTACAAATGGTGGTGGTGCCGTCCGTCTAGCTAATAGTCCCCTGTAAGTGGCGTAGCTCTGTAGTGTGTGACCGCGATGTCAAGATTAAATATGTCCCAACTTTGTCCCAACTTTGTCCCAAATATGTCCCAACTACCTCACTGTAGATTCTATAGTTTAGGGGTGCAAAAATCAGCACTCGGTTATTTGAGAGAGTATTTATAGCAGCTTATTTAGAGCCTAGTAATTTGAAACTTCTGATATATGATTTTGATCAACGATACGTTATTTGGATTTCGGAAATATATTTGTTTATTTATTTCTATTTCATCACCCACTGTAGATTCTATAGTTCATCGGGTGCAAAATCAGCACTTGTCAGTTTGGAAGAGTATTTATAGCAGCTTATTTAGACCTACAGTAATTTTGACTTCTGATAATGGATTTTTGATAAACGGACTTTATTTGGATTTCAAAATAATTATTTGTTTATTTATTTCTTATTTCACCTCACTGTAGATTCTATAGTTGAGGGGTGCAAAATCAGAAATGGAATTTGATCGAGTATTGATTTTATAGCAGCTTATTTAGAGCCTAAGTAATTTTGACCATTCTGATAATGGATTTTTGATGAAACGAGACCTTTATTTGATTTCAAAATATTATTTGTTTATTATTCCTTATTTCACCTCACTGGTATTCTATAGGTTGGAGTGGTGGCAAAAATCAGAACTGGAATTTAATAGAGTATTAATTTTATAGCAGCTTATTTAGAGCTAGTAAATTTGACTCTTGATACTTGTTTTGATAAACGCGATTTATTTGGGGATTTCAAATTATTATTGTTCTTTATTTCTTTATTTCACCTCACTGTAGATTCTATAGTTTAGGGGTGCAAAAAATCAGCACTGACTATTTGAGAGAGTATTTATAGGCAGCTTATTTTTAGAGCCTAGTATTTTGCTTCTTATATATGATTGTTGATAAACAATCCTTTCTTTTTATTTCAAAAAATATCTTTTTGTTTATTTATTTCTTATTTCACCTCACTGTATATTCTATAGTTTAAGGTGCAAATCAGCGCTTAGTTTTTAAGAGAGTATTTATGCAGCTTATTTAGAGCCTAGTAATTTTTGATTCTTATATGATTTTGATAACGAGAATCTATTCTGGATTATCAAAATATTATTTGTTTATTTATTTCTTATTTCACCTCACTGTAGATTCTATAGTTTGGATTGCAAAAACAGCACTTGGTTATTTAAAGAGTATTTATAGCATCTTATTTAGATCCGTGTCGCGTGTGTTGACTTCTGATATATGATTTTGATAAACAATCGTTATTTGGATTTCGAAATATTATTAGTTTATTTATTTCTCATTTCATCTCACGTAGATTCTATAGTTTAGGGGTGCAAAAATCAGGCACTTAGTTTTATTTGAGAGGGGTTTTATAGCAGCTTTATTTTAAGTCCTGTAGTAATTTTGACTTCTGATAAGGATTTTGATAAACGAGACTTTATTTGGATTTTCCAAAATATTATTTGTTTTATTTATTTCTTATTCACCTCACTGTAGATTCTAGAGTTTTAGGGGTGCAAAAATCAGCACTGGGTTATTTGAAGAGTATTTATAGCAGCTTATTTAGAGCCTAGTATTTTGACTTCTGATAATGGATTTGATAAACGAGACTTATTTGGATTTCCAAATATTAGTTGTTTATTTTATTTCTTATTTCACCTCACTGTAGATTCAATAGTTGAGGGGTGGCAAAAATCAGAACTTGGTTATTTGATCGATTATTTGTAGCAGCTTATTAAAAGCCTAGTAATTTTGACTTCTGATAATGGGGATTTTGATAAACGAAGACTTGATTTGATTTCAAAAGATTATTTGGTTATTTTTTTTCTTATTTTCCTCACTGTAGATTCTTACAGTTTTAGGGGTGCACAATCAGCACTTGGTTATTGAGAGAGTATTTATACAGCTCATTTAGAGTTTAGTAAATTTGACTTTTGATGACTTGATTTTGATAACGAACTTTATTTGATTTCAATTATTATTTTGTTTATTTATTTCTTATTTCCCTCACTGTAGATTTCTATAGTTTTAGGGTGGCAAAAATCAGCACTGAATTATTGAGAGAGTAGTTTATAGTCAGCTTATTAGAGCCTAGTAATTTTGACTTCTGATTATATGATTTTGGTAAACAATACTTTCATTTAATTCAAAATATTTTTTGTTTATTCATTCTTATTTCACCTCACTGGTAGATTCTATAGTTTTAGGGTGGCAAAAACAGCACTAAGTTATTTGAGAGAGTATTTATAGCAGCTTATTTAGAGCTAGTATTTTGACTTCTGATACTTGATTTTGATAAAGATACTTTAATTGTATTTGAAATATTTTTTATTATTTATTTCTCATCTTTCACCCCACTGTCGATTCTATATTAAGGAGGTGCCAAAATCTAGCACTTTGGTCATTGTGAGAGTATTATAGCAGCTTGCCAGTAATTTGACTTCTGATACATGATTTTTGAATTAAAAAAAACGATGCTTTATTTGAATTCGAAATACTATTTGTTTATTTACATTTCTATTTTTCCCTCACTGGTAGATTCTATAGTTTAGGGGTGCCAAAATCAGCACTTGGTTTATTTGAGAGAGTAATTATAGCTAGCTTATTAGAGCTCGTATTTTGACCCTTCTGATATATGATTTTGATAACAATCTTTATTTGGATTTTCGAAATATTATTTGTTTATTTATTTCTCATTTTCACATCACCTCACTGAGATTTCTATAAGTTTAGGGTCAATAAATCAGCACTTGGTTATTTGAGAGGGTTTTTATAGCATCTTATTAAGCAGCCTGAGTACTTTTGGACTTCTGATACATGGATTTTGATAACGAGACTTTATTTGGATTTCAAAATATATTTGTATCTTTATTTTCTTATTTCATTCACCTCACTGTAGAGTCTATAGTTTAGGGGTGGCAAAAATCAGCACTTTTGGTTTTTATTTGAAAGAGTATTTATAGCAGCTTATTTAGAGCCTAGTAATTTTGACTTCTGATACTGGATTTTGATAAACGAGACTTTTTTTGGATTTCAAAATATTATTTGTTTCTTTTATTTTCTTTATTTCACCTCACTGTAATTCTATAGTTTGTGGGTGCAAAATCAGCACTTGCGGTTTATTTCAAGAGAGTATTTATAGCAGCTTATTTAGAGCTAGGTAATTTTGACCTTCTGATATATGATTTTGATAAAACGATACTTTATTTGGATATTCGAAATATCTTTGTTTTTTTATTCTTATTTCAACCCACTGTAGATTCTATATTTCAGGGGTGCAAAATCAGCACTTGGTCATGTGAGAGTTTTTATAGGCAGCCTATTTGAGAGCCTAGTAATTGACTTATGATAATGGATTTGATAAAGCGAGACTTTATTTGGATTTCCAAAATATTATTGTTTATTTATTTCTTATTTCCCTCACTGTAGATTCAATCGTTGAGGTTCAAAAATCAGAACTTGGTTTTATTTGATAGAGTATATTTAGGGGGTGTAGCAGCTTATTCAGAGCCTAGTAATAGTTGATGCTGATAATGATTTTGATAAACGAGACTTTATTTAGATTTCAAAATATGCATTTGTTTAATTTATTTCTTATTTCACCTAACTTGTAGATTCTATAGTTTAGGGGTGCAAAATCAGCACTTGGTTATTTGAGAGAGTATTTTATAGGCAGCTTATTTAGAATTTAGTAATTTGACTCTTGATACTTGATTTTGGACTAAACGTAATCTTTATTTTGGATTCAAATATTTTTGTTTATTTATTTTCTCATTTCACACAAAAACTCACTGTAGGATTCTATACTTTTAGGGGTGCAAAAATCAGCACTGAAATATTTGAGAGAGTAGTTATAGCAGCTTATAAAGAGCCTAGGAATTTTTGACTTCTGATATATGTTTTGATAAACCATACTTTAATTTGGATTTCAAAATATTTTTTTGTTTTTTCTTTCTTATTTCACCTCACTGTAGATTCTATAGTTTAGGGGTGTGAAAAATCAGCCCTCGTTTATTTGAGAGATATTTTATAGCAGCTTCTTTAGAGCCTAGTACTTGTGACTTCGTGATCTATGAATTTTGATACACGAGACTCTATTTGGATTTCAATATTATTTGTTTATTTATTTCTTATTTCACCTCACTGTTAGATTCTATAGTTTAGGAGTGTCAAAAATCAGCACTTGGTTTATTTAAATAGAGGTATTTATAGCGCTTTATTTAGATCCTCGTAATTTTGACTTCTGATATATGATTTTGATAAATCAATCCTTTATTTGATTTCGAAATATTATTTGTTTATATTTCTCATTTCCCCTCACTGTAGATTTCTCTTAGTTTAGGGTGCAAAAATCAGCACTTAGTTATTTGAGAGTATTTTAGCAGCTTTTTAGAGCCTAGTAATGTTTGACTTCTGATAATGGTTTTTGATAAACGAGACTTTATTTGGATTTCAAAATGTTATTGTGTTTTCTTTTATTTCTTATTTCACCTCACTGTAGATTCTATAGTTTAGGGGTGCAAAAATCAGCACTGGGTTATTTGAAAGAGTATTTATAGCAGCTTATTTAGAGCCTAGTAATTTTGACCTGATAATGGATTTTGATAAACGAGACTTTATTGATTTCAAATATTATTTGTTTATTTATTTTCTTATTTCACCTCACTTGGAAGATTTTTAGTTCAGTGGGTGCAAAAATCAGCACTTGGTTTTTGAGAGAGTATTTTATCGCAGCTTATTTAGAGTTTAGTAATTTTTTGGACTCTGATGTACTTGATTTTGATAAACGAGACTTATTTGGATTTCAAATTATTATTTGTTTATTTATTTCTATTTCCCCTCACTGTCAAGATCTATAGTTAAGGGGTGCAAAATCAGCACTGAATTATTTGAGAGAGTAGTTATAGCAGCTTATTTAGAGCCTAGTAATTTTGAAACTTCTGAAATATGATTTTGTTAAACAATAACTATTATTGGATTTCAAAATATTTTTTGTTTATTTTATTTCTTGATTTTCACCTGCACTGTAGATTCTAATAGTTAAGGGTTGCAAAAATCAGCACTAAGTTATTTGAGAGAGTAGTTTATAGCAACTTTATTTTAGAGCCTAGTAATTTGACTTCTGATACTTGATTTTATAAAGATACTTTTATTTGGATTTGAATATTATTTGATTATTTATTTTCTCATTTCACCCCCACTGTAGTTCTATATTTAGTGGTAGCCAAAATCAGCACTTGGTCAGTTGTGAGAGTAATTATAGCAGCTTAGTTAGGCCTATAAATTGTTGACTTCTGATACATGATTTTGATAAACGACTTTTTTGATTTCAAAATATTATTTTGTTTATTTATGATCTTATTTCACCTCACTGTAAATTCGATAGTATTAGGGGTGCACAATCAGCAACTCGGTATTTGAGAAGTATTTATAGCAGCTTATTTTAGAGCCTAGTAATTTTGACTTCTTGATAGTATGATTTTGATAAACGATACTTTATTGGATTCGAAATATTATTTGTTTATTTATTTCTTATTCACCCACTGTAGATTCGATATGTCAGGGGGTGCAAAAATCACACTTGGTCAGTTTGAGATTTTATAGCAGCCTATTTAGAGCCTAGTAATTTTGACTTATGATAATGGGATTTTGATAACGCGACTTTTTTTTGCTTTCAAAAATATTTGTTTATTTATTTGCTTATTTCACCTCACTGTAGATTCTAATAGTTTTAGGGGGGTGCCAAAATCAGCACTAAGTTATTTGAGAGAGTATTTATAGCAGGCTTATATTAGAGCCTGTAATTTTGACTTCTAGAATTGATTGCTATAAAGAATACTTTATATTTGGATTTTGAATATTATTTGCTTATTTTATTTCTCATTTCACCCCACTGTATAGATTCTATAGTTAAGGGGTGCCAAATCAAGCACTTGGTCAGTTGAGAGAGGGTAATTATAAGCAGCTTAGTTAGGAGAGCCTAAGTAATTTTGACTTCTGATACATTATTTTGATAAACGATGCTTTTATTTGAATTTCGAAATACTTATTTGTTTTTTATTTATTTCTTATTTCACCTCACTGTGGATTCTATAGTTTAGGGTGAAAAATTAAGAACTTGGTTATTTGAGAGAATATTTATAGCATCCTTATTTAGATCCTAGAAATTTTGACTTCTGATATATGTTGTTTGATAACGATACTTATTTGGATTTCGAAATTTATTTGTCTTCTTTATTCTCATTTTTAGCCCACTGTAGATATTATAGTTTAGGGGTGGCAAATTCATCGGCACTGTTCAGTTGTGAGAGTCTTGTAGCAGCTTAGTTAGAGCCCAGTAATTTTTGACTCTGATACATGATTTTGATAACGATGCTTTATTTGAATTTCGAAATACTTTTGTTTATTTATTTCTTATTTCACCTCACTGTAGAATTCTATAGTTTAGGGTGGCCAAGAAAATCAAGCACTTGGTTATTTTAGAGAGCGTATTTATAGCAGCTTGATTTTTAGAGCTAGTAATTTTGACTTCTGATACGTGATTTTGATACACGAGACTTTATTTGGATTTCAAAATATTATTTTTGTTTTATTTATTTCTTATTTCACCTCACTGTTGATTCTATAGTTTAGGGTTGCAAAAATCAGCACTAAATTATTGAGAGAGTATTTATATAGCAGCTATTTAGAGCCTAGTAATATTTGCTTCTGATACTTGATTTTTGATAACAACTTTATTTGTATTTCAAATTATTATTTGTTTATTTATTTTCTTATGTTCCCCACTGTACTATTCTATAGTTTTAGGGGTGCAAAATCATCACTGAATTATTTGAGAGAGTAGTTAAGCAGCTTATTTGAGCATAGTAATTTTTTGTGTTTCTGATATAAGATTTTTGATAAACAATACTTTTTATTTCGATTTCAAAATATATTTGTTTTATTTATTCTTATTTCACCTCACTGTAGATTCCATAGTTAGGGGTGGCAAAAATCAGCACGTTGGTTATTTACTATAATATTTATAGCACTTGATTCAAGCCTAGTAATTTTGACTTCTGATATATGATTTTTGATAAACGATTCTTTCTTTGGATTTTCGAAATGTTTTATTTGTTTTATTTTATTTTCTCCATTTCACCTCAACTGTAGATTCTATAGTTAAGGGGTGCAAAAATAAGCACTTGGTCAGTTGTGAGAGTATTTATAGCAGCTTTAGTTAGAGCCTAGTAATTTTGACTTCTGATACATGATTTTGATAAACGACGCTTTATTTGAATTTCGAAATACTATTTGTTTATTTATTTCTTATTTCACCTCACTGTAGATTTTATAGTTTAGGGGTGCAAAAATCAGCACTTGGTTATTTAAAAGAGTATATATAGCAGCCTATTTAGAGCCTAGTAATTTTGACTTCTGATAATGGATTTTGATAAACGAGACTTTATTTGGATTTCAAAATATTATTTGTTATTATTTCTCATTTCCTTCACTGTAGATTCTAATAGTTAGGTGCAAAAATCACAGCACTGGTTATTTGAGAGAAGTATATTATTCAGCTTATTTTAGAGTTTAGTAATTGTGACTCTTGATACTTGATTTTGATAACAGACTTTATTTTGGTATTTTTCAATTATTTTTTTTATTTATTTCCTTATTTCACCTCACTGTAGATCTATAGTTTAGGGTGCAAAAATCGCACTTGGTTTTTATTTAAGAGAAATATTTATAGCAGCTTATTCAGAGCCTAGTTATTTTGTCTTCTGATATATGATTTTGATAAACGATACTTTATTTGGATCTCGAAATATTTTATTTGTTTATTTATTTCTCATTTCACCTCATTGTAGATTCTTTAGTTAAGGGATGCAAAAATCAGCACTTGGTCAGTTGTGAGAGTATTTTATAGCAGCTTAGTTAGAGCCTAGTAATTTTGGATTCTGATACAATGATTTTTGATAAACATGCTTTATTTGAATTTCGAAATACTATTTGTTTATTTATTTCTTAATTCACCTCACTGTAGATTCTATAGTTAAGGGGTGGCAAAAATCAGCGCTTGGTATTTGAGAGAGTAGTTATAGCGAGCCTATTTAGTAGCCTAGTAATTTTGTACTTTCTGATAATGGATTTTGTAACGAGACTTATTTGGATTTTCAAAATATTATTTGTTTATTTCTTTTCTATTTCACCTCACTGTAGATTCTATAGTTTAGGGGTGCAAAATTCAGCACTTGGGTATTTGAAAGAGTACTTTATAGCCGCTTATTTGATCCTAGTAATTTTGACTTCTGATATATGATTATTGATAAACAATACTTTATTTGGATTTCGAAATATTGTTTTTTTTTTTTATTTGTTTATTATTCTCATTTCACTCACTGTAGATTTCTTTAGTTTTAAAGGGGGTGCAAAAATCAGTACTTGGTTATTTGTAGAGAGCCTGGATTAGAGCTATTAAATTTTGACTTCTGATAATGGATTTTGATAACGAGACTTTATTTGGATTTCAAATATTTATTTGTTTATTTATTTCTTATTTCACCTCACTATAGATTTTTATAGTTTAGGGGTGCAAAATCAGCACTTGGTTATTTGAGAGAGTATTAACAGCAGCTTATTTAGAGCCTCGTAATTTTGACTCTTGATACTTGATTTAGATAATCGATACATTATTTGGATTTCAAAAATATTTTTGTTTATTTAGTTCTTCTTATTTTCACCTCACTGTAGATTCTATAGTTTAGGGGTGAAAAAATCCGCACATGGTTATTGAGAGATATTTATAGCAGCTTATTCCAGAGCCTAGTAATTTTGACTTCTGTACTTGTTTTGATAAACACTACTTTATTTGGATTGTCAAAATATTATTTGTTTATTTATTTCTCTTGTTAACCGCATGTAGATTCTGATAGTTAGGGGTGCAAAATAAGCACTATATGGTTATTTGAAGAGAGTTTTTATAGCACTTATTTGGAGCCCTAGTTATTTGACTTACTGATACTTGATTTTGGAAAACGAGGACTTTATTTGGCTTTCAAAATATTATTTGTTTTATTTATTTCTTATTTCACCTCACTGTAGATTCTATAGTTTAGAGGTGCAAAATCAGCACTGGTATTGGATAAGAGTATTATAGTAGCTTATTTAGAGCCTAGTAATTTTGAACTTCTGATATATGATTTTGATAAAGATACTTTATTGGGATTTCGAATATTTTATTTGTTTATTTTTATTTCTCATTTCACCTCACTGTAGATTCTTTAGAGTTTAGGGGTGGCAAAAATCAGCACTTAGCAGTTGTGAGAGTAATTATAAGCAGCTGATTTAGAGCCTAGTAATTTTGACTTTCTGATACATGATTTTGATAAACGATGCTTTTAAGGTGTTGAATTTCGTATGTATTTATGTTTTTTTTTATTTCTTATTTCACCTCACTGTAGATTCTATAGGTGTTTTAGGGGTGCAAAAAATCAGCCACTTGGTTTTTTGAGAGAGTTTTATAGCAGCTTATTTAGAGTCCTAGTATTTTGACCTCTGATACTTGACGGATACTGTTATTTGGATTGGCGGAAATATATTTGTTTATTTAGTTTTCTTATTTCAGCTCTCACTGGATTTTATAGTTAAGGGGTGGCAAATCAAACTTGGTATTTGAGAGAGTATTCATAGCAGCTTATTTAGAGCTAGTAATTTTGACTTCTGATACTTGATTTTGGATAAACAGATACTTTTTTGAATTCAAAATATTATTTGTTTCTTTAGTGTTCTTATTTCACCTCTACTGTAGATTCTATGTTTAGGTGCATAAAAATCACACTTGGTATTTGAGAGAGTATTTATAGGCAGATAATTTAGAGCCTAGTAATTTTGCGACCTCTGTACTTGATTTTGATAAACGATACTTTATTTTGATTTTGAAATATTACTTTGTTTATTAATTTCTTAGTTCACTACTGCACTTTTAATTCTATAGTGTTAGGTGTCAAAATTCAGCGCTTGGTATTTGAGAGAGTAATAATAGTAGCTATTCTGAGTCTAGTAATTTTTTATTCTGATACCCTAGAACAATCACGTACGTCTGGGCCTTGTTAGGGCATCTCTGGCTAGCCGGGTCGAAACGTCCATGCACAATGCGGCTAGCCGTGTGTGGGCTGGGTTATTCGTTTTTGGTGGCAGTCAGGCCACATATGGCCCTATGCGTTCCGGGGCCTCGTTCGGGACGTCATCCGGCTAGCCATACGAAAACGTGCGTTTTGTCATGCTGGCTGGGGCATGGCGCGGTGGGTTGTGTGTGGCGGTGTACTAGGGAGTTGATTGGCAGTCATGCCACGTATGGCCAATGTCTCCTTCCGGGCTAATCGCTCGGACGCACTACCGGGCGTAGCCGCAGACGAAAACGTGCGTTTTGTCATATGGCTAGCCGTGGTGTGGCTGGTATTTCGTTTTTGGGCAGTCTGCCACGTATGCCCCTGCGTCTTGGCCCTCGTACGGGACGCATCCTGGCCAGGGCGCGGGGGGGGGCGGTGCGCAAAGCTATCGTGTTGTTAGCCAATCCCAGAAAGACAGTGTTATTTCTGATGAGAGCAGCTGTTGCCCTATGTGGTTCTGACGGAAAGTTTAGGACTCATCAAGGGAAATATGATACGCACATATTGAGTTCACAATTTTTTGTTATAAATAACTATCACATATATATATTCAGATTTTTTTTTCTGCGTGGCTTTTTAGCAGGTATACGATCACGTTATACATTTGTCGTTTACGGCACATGACGCAGATAGGAATCCAACGTCTTGCTGTATACACATCGTGTAGGCCGTACTTGACGGCATGGGTTACCATTGTAGGAAAGAGCCGCGATAGTTCTGTCACTTTCAAAGGGCTGAGGGGGTTTTAACATGTTCTTTGTGTGAAGAAACCTTCTTCGGCAGTTTAGCAATGCATTACCATTAGATGAAAGACAGCGTTTCTTTTCTGCAAGACTGCATGGGTTCACCTTTGGTGCATGCTTCACGCCCTGCTGTTGGTGCTACGCGTGTTGTTGTGCTATCGATTGATACATCCTTTCACCTCTTGCACATAAACTCTTATGTAAGGGAAGAGAAGGAAGCTAGGTTCGGCTGCTCTGCTATCATAGCTTGGTGAGAGGCAGGGACGAGAGGGTGTGGTATTCTGAGTGAGTCAGGAGTAGGTGGTGTAGCACGATCCTCCTGGCAAGGGCTGCAGTGGTTTCATTACCTTCAGTTCGACTTCTGCTCCGCTTTGCCTATATGATCCATCTTCTTGCTATAGTGGCGAGTGCGTACTATTTTAACCTGAGTATTTTTACACTTTCTGCAACAGAATGTGTATTAGCTACCTACCATTTCTCTTCAGGATGCTACCGCTTCTCTCTGGTGCGGTGCGCCTATATGAATCCTTGGGGTGTGTGTACTGCGTATTCATTACCTTTCCATGGGACTCCAAAAACGTGTGCTTACGTGCGTGTGCATTATCCGTAGCATAATACTATACACCACAGAGACCAGCTAGCTCCAGCCTTCCTCGAGAGCATTTGCAACTAACCAAAGAAAGGTACAGACAGTCATTCATTATTTTCAATTCAAACTGACTCGACGCGTACCCCCACACTTCTTTCTGGCCATAACGGCTAAACAGTTTGTTGTCAAGACGATCTGGCTGGCCGTGTGTGGAAATGCAACATGGGCTAGCATCGCGTTCGTCCACTTACCTCTGAAGCTTGTTAGACGCATCTGGCCACAGTGTGGCTAGCCAGTTGTTTGACCAAGAGTCGATGGCTAGCCGCGTACGGCAAGGATTTGGCTGGTATCCAGCATGCCAGATGCAGCTGACTAGGGTTAAGACCATCCGATCCACAATGGCTAGCCGTTGTATTCCCAAGTCCATGTGCTAGAAGTAGACCGTAATGGCAAGGCTCTGCTGGCATCCGACTGGCCAAGCACCTGTTTAAAATGTACTGGCTAGCCCTGGTATGGGCCAGACGCGTGCCCAGACGTGCTTTCTTACGTCCAGGCAGCCAGGTATGAGGGCCATAGTGGCCCAGACGATCCCCAAAATTCCTGTGCTAATTTTATTTTTTTTTTTTCACCTCACTGTAGATTCTATAGTTTAGGGTGCAAAAATCAGCACTTGTTTTTTGAGAGAGTATTTATAGCCTTATTTAGAGCCTAAAAAAATTTTTTGACCTCTGATACTTACGATACTTTATTTGGATTCAAAATATTTTGTTTTTTATTTCTTATTTCACCTCACTGTAGATTTTATAGTTAAGGGGTGCAAAAATCAAACACTTGGTTATTTGAGAGAGTATTCATAGCAGCTTTTTTAGAGCCTAGTAATTTTGACCTCTGATACTTGATTTTGATAAACGATACTTTATTTTTGATTTTGAAATATTATTTGTTTTTTAAATTTCTTATTTCACCTCACTTTATATTCTATAGTTTAGGGGTGCAAAAATCGCGCTTGGTTATTTGAGAGAGTAATAATAGCAGCAAATTAAGAGTCTAGTAATTTTTACTTCTGATACCCTAAAAACACGTACGTCTGGGCCTTTAAGGGCCATATCTGGCTAGCCGGACGAAAACGTCCATGCCACATGCGGCTAGCCGGAGTGTGGCTGGTATTCGTTTTTGGCAGTCATGCCACATATGGCCCATGCGTCCGGGCCTCGTTCGGGACGCATCCGGCTAGCCAGACGAAAACGGCGTTTGTCTATGGCTAGCCGGGTGTGGCTGGTACTAGTTTTTGGCAGTCATGCCACGAAATGGCCCATGCGTCTGGGCCTCGTACGGGACGCATCTGCCAGCCAGACCCCACGGCTAGCCTTGTGGTTGCCAGATCCCAGCCAGACAAGTTTTATTTACTGATGAGAGCATAGCCATGTTGCCATATGGGGGGTCTGACAGGAAGTTTAGGACTCATCATGGGGTAAATAAGATACGCATACATATTTATTCAAAATTTTTTTTTATAATAACTGTCAATGATATATTTCATATTTTTGTTTTTTCCTGCGATGGATGTGAGCTAGTGTATACCTTACATGAAACATGGACAGTTTTTTGGCACCAGGGGCCGATATGAATCCACCTTCTTGCTGGGGGGGCGTACGTACTGCATGTGTTACCATTAGTATGAAGACCCAATTTTCTGGGAAGGGCTGGTGGTTTAACCTTATCTTCATTTTAGACTTTTGCGTGCGTTTCTGCATGCATTACCATTAGTATGAAGACACGTTCTTTCTGGCAAGGACTGCATGAGTCCTTCTGTACGACTTCTGCTCCTGGCTTTGCGCGGTGTGCCTATATGAATCATCCTCTTGCTATAACGGTGCGTGCGTACTGCAAGTATTACCATAAGTAGTATGAAGTCACGATCCTACTGGCAAGGGCTGAGTGGTTAAACATTACCTTCAGTTCGACTTCTGCTCCAGGCTTTGCCTATATGAATCCATCTTCTTGCTATAGGGGCGAGTGCGTACTGTATTTTAACCTTGAGTATTTTTACACTTTCTGGCAACAGATGTGTAGTAGCTACACTACCATTTACCTTCAGGATGACTACCGCTTCTCGCTGGTGCGGTGCGCCTATATGAATCCTTTGGGGTGTGTGTACTGCGTATATATTACCTTTCCATGGGACTCCAAAAACGTGTGCTACGTGCGTGTGCATTATACGTAGCATAAATACCTACCCCAGAGACCACGCATAGATCCAGCTTCTCGAGAGAGCATTTGCAACTAACCAAAGAAAGGTAACAGACAAGTCATTCATTATTTTCAAATTCAAACTCGACGCTACCCCACCCCTTTCTGCCCTAACGGCTAAACAGTTGTTTGTCAAGACGAGTCTGGCTGGCCGTGTGTGGAAATGACATGGCTAGCATCCGTCGTGCCACATACCTCTGAGCTTGGTTAAGACGCATCTGGGCCACGTGTGGCTAGCCAGTTGTTTGCCAAGTCATGGCTAGCCGCGTACGGCAAGGATCTGGCTGGTATCCGGTGGCCAAGCAGTTTAAAATGTATGGCTAGCCTGGTATGGGCCAGACGATGCCCAGATGTGCTTTCCCGTACGTCAGGCAGCCAGATGAGTGCCATACGTGGCCCAGACGATACCAAAAATCCTGTTCTACTAGGGTACCTACATGATTTTGATAAACTTTATTTTATTTGGATTTCGAAATATTATTTGTTTATTTATTTCTTATTTCACTTCTCTGTACATTCTATAGTTTAGGTGTGAAAATATCAGCACTTGGCTATTTAAGAAGGCATTTATAGCAGCTAATTAAGAGCCCAGTTTTTTGGACTTCCGTTTCATCATTTATAAAAACGTTTACTTCTCTACTTTGGAAATCGAATTCTTATTTGCAAATTTATTCCATATTTCACCCCCTGTAGATTCTACAGTTTACGGGTGCAAAAATCAGCACTTGTCATTTTAAGAGTGCATAATTAGCTGCTAATTTTGAGCCCGGTCCCACTTCTCCAAAATGATTTTGAAAAAAGCATTAACTTGGCTCCCCGAATTTGAAATGCGAAATGCTGCGAAATGGTGGGGGTGCAAAAATCTAGATTTGGGTGTAACATGATTAAATACACAAACACAATACAACCTTTGTAGTTAAAACATATCTTGTCTTATGGCGTTTTCCATTGGCTGCACTCAGGTCGCACTAGTGCGCCCTAGTGCGCACTGGATTGCCACTTGTCTTTTCATTTGTTCAGTTTTGTAATGTTATTCAAGTGGAGGTTGACAACAATGACATCTATGCACTCGCCGAGTGCATGCCAATGAAAAACGCCATTACTGTGGTTGTGTTCCGTAAAGGCGACCAGAACGACCAGTATGCGACCAATGAAATTAAAGTAAACACAATTTGCACCAATGATAGATCAGATTTGCAAGGAACGTATGCGATGCGTAGTTGTTTCGATTGTTCAGGTCGAGACCAAGAAGCCCAGAGTTTTATTCCGGTCGTGGGCAGGTCTTTGAGGAAAGCGCGGTTATTTCAAATTATATCATTGAAAATCATGGAATTATGTCCACTACCACAAATGTTCCTGTAATTCACATGGGTACACAATAAATTAATCATTCATTCATTTATTTAGTAAAATGATATGATTCATGTATTATTTTAACGAGATATCACAATTTTCATAAAAACACGGCCTTGTAGAAGCACGCACCATTCCGTAGCCATGCAGTCCCCAACAATCAGACGTTGAGTGAAACAATGAAAATAACAATCCCCAGTCGAGCCCAGATTGGTCGACCGGTCGCCTTTACGGAACACAACCTGTGTAGTGTTGTAAACCTTTGTTATCTAGAGGGCAGTGAACCAACAAAGCCCGCCGTGTCATCATCCTCCATCTGTTTCCTACTTATTGTTGAGATAATATATAGCAGCAACAGTTGGAAGGTTCATCACATACCAGGGGAGAAGAGGAAGAGTTCCTAACGTCCTTTGACAATTGCGCAAATATCAGAATCATGTTGAAAGATATAAAATTTGTATATTCCGTCATACAAAGTATACAAGATCTGGCTGCTTCTCAACGCTTCAATGAGAGTGATGTCCAGGTAGGTCCAAAACAATGTTAACATACGACCTTTTGACTATCAAGCTAGATAATTATGCTGTCACTTATGAAGGAAGGTGGGAGTGACAGAAGTAGTAATGTTTTTAGAAAAAGTTAAGTTAAAGTTGAAGTTATGGATAAAGTTATGTTTCAATTTAAATTTAAATAAAAAGTTAAAGTTTACCGTTAAAGTTAATGTTAAATTAAAGGTTAAGGTTAAGGTTAAAGTTAAGGCCAAGGTTAAATTAAAGTGAAAGTTAAAGTAAATGCTTAAGTTCAAGTTAAAGTTAAAGTTTAAGTTAAAAGTTAAGGTTGAAGTTGAGGTTGAAGTTTAGATTGAAGTTGAGGTTGAAGTTGAAGTTGAAGTCTACGGTTAGCGAGAGAAACGGACTATGAAAAATTAGACAAACCTTTCGTATACGGGACTGACACTGAAAGTAAAACTGAAACCGAAATTAAAAGTAAAACTGAAATTGAAACACTTAGCACATTAAAAATTTATGTAATTAATTGTATGTTAATTCTCAAGTAAAATAAAGAAATGGTTTATTACCACTTCACTATAAAAGTGAATATTACATTTATATATTTTGTGTTTAAAAAACAAATTATTACATAATATAAAGAACAACAGAAAATCCGCATAACACTTGGCTACTCAATGCACCAATTACGCTCATCCAACAACGCGGCGGGACTTAAGAGTTTTCCTAGTCTTGAGTAAATTAATCCCTCTATACATTGAAGGTTCCGCGATGTCTAGATTAAATATGTCCCAACTCTTACAAATGGTGGAGGTGCCGGTCCGTCTAGAGTAAAATAGTCCCTTTATACAGTGAAGGTACCGCGATGTCAAGATTAAATATGTCCCAACTTTAACAAATGGTGGAAGTGCCGGGTTGTATGGAGTTAATAAGTCCCTACTTTTACAAATGGTGGTGGTGCTGGGTTGTCTGGAGTAAATAAGTCCCTACTTTTAAGTCCCTTCTTCATAATCATTATCATAATCATATTAAATTGCACGTAGGCTACCTAGCCCGTAATGCACCACCAGTCAGATGTGATACAATAATCATATTAAATTGCACGTAGGCTACCTAGCCCGTAATGCACCACCAGTCAGCATTGATACAAGTTTCATATTACATTGCACGTAGGCTACCTAGCTCTTAATGCACCAACAGTCAGATGTGATACAATTATCATATTAATTTGCACGTAGGCTACCTAGCCCGTAATGCACCACCAGTCAGATGTGATACAATAATCATATTAAATTGCACGTAGGCTACCTAGCCCGTAATGCACCACCGTTCTCTTTTAAAACGACAATAGTAAAAAGAAGAATATTTGAAAAAGATTCGTTCCTGCACAAATTCGTTTTACTCGACTAGTGTACGTTAGGCAGTATTACGAGATAGACGCTCAACTGATGGTGTCACAAACTTCATATGATGACTTTACATTATATATATACTATATTAATTATAACATGCAGAATCTATTACACGATAAAATGCAGGCCAAACAAACGAATTGAACCAGCCAATTGGCATTCTATCAACATAACATACCATTCTTCCGCTGGGAACACAAATGTTGAATACTTAGCATTCAAAGGTGCATCTCGTTGTCCCAAACAACTACCAGAGTGGGAAGCAGAATAAACCAAGCTGGCCTACAGTTAAGGCTTTTCAAATTTTAAAACCATCAACATTTAATTCGTTACAAGAATTAGGTAAACAATCATTTTTCATAGAAATTTATTTTGTTCTAAAAATTAACAAAAACTCAACATGGATTAAAAAGCAATTATCATAATCATACATGCATACAAATGTTTATAAGATTATTACTCGTCTCTAGAGTAATAGTTTAAAAAAACGTAGATAAAGTGAAGTTGTTGACAAACTATTATATTCTTGCCCCACAACATCACTGGGTCGACGTTTTCGGCTTGAATAAGACCTGGGACTGGGGACAAACCACAAACCAACGGGTTAGTACCACCGCATGTTGAAAGCGGCGCTCCGGACCTTTCATCACGGACAGGATCTGTTGCATCCAGACCTGGGCGTTGCACCGAGACGAGCAGAGGGACTGGGGACACACCACATACACAACAGGTTAGTACCACTGATCAATCGCAAGTCTATTTATTGATTAATGGGTCCACTGTGAGACCTCCAACAAGTGTATGGCGCCTGCACTGTAAGCTACTTGTATTGCACATGTGTATTGCTAGGCAGAACAACCGCAGCGCCATATTACTCAAGGTCAATGCCCGATAGCGAATATTACTCAAGGTCAATGCTCCTATCCCAAGGCACGCTCCTGATCAGTTCAAGCAATAGGCCAAGTGCTCCTTTTTTATATCTCTTCAATATTACTATTATTATTATTATTATTTATTTTTCTGTTCAACATTACATTTACATGGATGTGTTACACAGAAAGGGGACAAGAAACGAGCCGCAGCGACCCATACAGTAGATGTCTTGTCCCCTGGCCTTAATTCTAATTTATTTCTAGTGAGTGATGATGATCGATGAGAACATTAATTAATGAATAAGTGAATGAATGAATGAATGAATGGATGTATTTACATTGTTGCACAAATGAGATGCGTCCCTAACTATTATTATGAATTATGTTAAATTAAATTTTTTTTTTTTTTTTTTTTAATTAATGTCACGTTTTCTAAAGTAACATAATTGTATTATTATTAGTGTTGTTGTCACGAAAATAGCCTTGTATAACCCTCTTCTGTTCTTTTACAAAGATTTGGGATTTGACTTTTGAGTAGGCCTAGCCATTAAAAATCTATACCAACTAAGTAGGGCGGGTAGGGCAGGCGTGACGGGGGGATTGCGAGTCCTGATTTATGAGTTTGAGTCGATTCCGATTCCGAGTATAGGTGGAACCAGATAAGCTGTCGCTCGCCGAGGAATCGCAGCACTGTCGTCCACGCACTATGGCCACAGGACAGGCAAAAAGTAAATAAAATAACGGTCTCTAAAACTGCTTTCGGAGAAAAACACGACTATTTTAAAGCCAAGGCCTGCCCAATATATCCTAAAAATAAAGTATTTATGAAGTGTACGAATAAAATCAAGACATTTCGATGCTCCTAAACATTGACATCACATATGGCGAGGTTGGCATTATAAACAGCTGGAACTTTGGACACACCATTACCAACAAGGCAAAAAACACTTTCGAAATCGTGATTACTTAAAATCATTATTTCGCTAAAATACTGACTCTGTGGGACGAACTACTTTATTCACAGCTTATAAAATGTTGATTTATGTGATAACATATCACGATAACATGACCAAATACGGTAGGCCCTACCTAATGCCCATTGTGTGTAAATTGTCAACGTTGGCGTCCGTGCTCTCGCTTGACCTTGACGTGCGACAGCTTATCTGGTCCCACCTATACTTCATTATAATACTTTGTTGATATAGATGTAGTGTAGTGAAACTTTATTATTTGTGCCCAACAAAGTTCAAAACTTAAACAAATATAAAAATGTGTATAACATGGGAACGATCTTCATGCCCCATGACCTTGAAGGATTTTTGGATGAGCGTAGCGAGCAAAGCGAACTTTCCATTTCACTACACTGGAGAAAAAAATCCGGAATGTTTTTTTTGTATTTTTGTGTGTCTGTTAACACGATTCCGGCTAAACCGATACTCCAATTGCGATGAAATTTTGTGGAGACCTTCGAAATCTCTGAACTTAGAACTGCCACGTTTTTTTGCTCAATCGAAAAATTATTTCTTATTAAAATCGCAATTTTACGATTTTTTTCGATTTTTAAAATATTTCTTCGACTTATAACACCCATATGCTCTATACAATTGTGATGATTTTTTAAGAGAACCTTTATTTTATGAATTACTACATTCGTGTGAAATTTGAGCGTCATCGAAAAATTATTTCTCATGAAAATCGCAATTTTACGATTTTTTTTCAATTTTTAAAATTTCTTTAAATTATACCCGTACATGCTTTATCCGATTGTCATGATTTTTTTACAGAACCTTAATTTTATGAATTAATATATTCGTGTGAAATTTGAGAGTAATCAAAAAATTATTTCTTGTGAAAATCGCAATTTTTACGCTTTTTTCGATTTTCAAAACTTACGCTCATCCATCAACGCGGCGGGACTTAAGTGTTTTTCTAGTGATAAAAAAGGCCATTATTGACGTATTCTATACAGCCTTTTCTGTAAATCCTCTATATGTTGTTTTGTTGGATGAGTGTAGCGAGCGTAGCGAGCGAAGCGAAGATTCCATTTCACTACACCGGAGAAAAAAATCCGGAATGTTTTTATTTGTCTTTTTTGTCTTTTTTTGTATTTTTGTGTGTCTGTTAACACGAT
Source organism: Sweltsa coloradensis (assembly GCA_024449915.1). Lineage (NCBI taxonomy): Eukaryota > Metazoa > Arthropoda > Insecta > Plecoptera > Chloroperlidae > Sweltsa > Sweltsa coloradensis. The sequence continues at coordinate 30,173 of JAMZAV010005248.1, forward strand.
TCCGTCTAAACCGATACTCCGATTGAATGAAATTTTATGGAGGCCTTTGAAATCTCCGAACTTAGAACTGTCACGTTTTTGAGCGCAATCGGAAAATTATTTCTCATGAAAATCGTAATTTTACGATTTTTTTCGATTTTTAACAAAATTCTTCAACTTGTGACACGTACATGCTTTATCCGATTGTAATAATTTTTTCATAGAACATTAGTTTTATGAATAAATATATTCGTGTGAAATTTGAACGCAATCGAAAAATAATTTCTTTAGAAAATCGCAATTTTACCCTTTTTACAAAGGTGAAACAATTTTAGAGTAGGTCTGGTTTAAGATCATGATGTTTTTTGGACTATATACTACTCAAAATAAAACAAAGATTACGATATTTCAAAGGTTAATCAACCTCCTTCATCAGGTTTTTAATGACAGTTGAAACAAGACAACAGAATGGGCTTTAAAACAAATAAACAATGCAAACTAAACAAATCAAATTACACCAATCCACCAAAGAATCATAATAATAAATGTGGTTGTAGTTGTTGTTGTAACATAAAAGAAATTATAAAATTTACAAAACAAACAAGAAGAAGAAACATTATGGCTTATTAGTTACAAAAACTTTCCAAATTCCAGGAAAATCAATGCTAGGTGCACTTATCACATTATTACTAACAGACATCAATGCAGCCTCTTTAAGTTTACGTTTATGTGGATTGGCTTCATGAAGGATAATGGATGAGTTGTTCCAATCCACATAATGGTGATTTTCATAAACATGCTCTGCTAATCTAGAGGAACATACTTTATGCTGCGTGACGAGATATCTTATGCTCCTTCAACCTCACCTCAAGAGGTCTTTTTGTCTCTCCAATGTACGCGGCACCACATTGACACGGTATTGAGTAAACAGCATTCTTGGACAATTGGGATTCGTTCTTGGGTTTAGTAACTGTTAATATACTTCTTAGGGTAGTAGGTGATTGAAAAACAGTACGAATCCCAAAAGGAGATAGAAGACGTCTGACTTTTTCGGACAAATTCGGATAGTAATCAAGAACTACTGTTTTCAGAATTTGTGGTGGAATAGGAGCTTGACTATTATTTTGCAACACAACAGCTGTTGAAACGGATTGCATCACTTTCTTGAACACTTCACTTGGATAACCATTTTTCACAAATGCATCATTTAGGTACGAAAGTTCTTGGTTCAACAAGATATCTGATGAACAATTCGAAGCCGCTCGGACTGCCAAACATCTCATTACACCTTTCTTAATGTGGACTGGGTGGTTTGAATCAGCCCTCACATACTGATCAGTGTGTGTCGGTTTCCTGTATACACCAGTGGTCAATCTTGTATCAACTTTAGAGATAAGTAGGTCTAAGAAAGGGAGGGGACCACTGGTGTATACAGGAAACCGACACTGATCAGTATGTGAGGGCTGATCCAAACCACCCAGTCCACATTAAGAAAGGTGTAATGAGATGTTTGGCAGTCCGAGCGGCTACGAATTGTTCATCAGATATCTTGTTGAACCAAGAACTTTCGTACCTAAATGATGCATTTGTGAAAAATGGTTATCCAAGTGAAGTGTTCAAGAAAGTGATGCAATCCGTTTCAACAGCTGTTGTGTTGCAAAATAATAGTCAAGCTCCTATTCCACCACAAATTCTGAAAACAGTAGTTCTTGATTACTATCCGAATTTGTCCGAAAAAGTCAGACGTCTTCTATCTCCTTTTGGGATTCGTACTGTTTTTCAATCACCTACTACCCTAAGAAGTATATTAACAGTTACTAAACCCAAGAACGAATCCCAATTGTCCAAGAATGCTGTTTACTCAATACCGTGTCAATGTGGTGCCGCGTACATTGGAGAGACAAAAAGACCTCTTGAGGTGAGGTTGAAGGAGCATAAGAACAACGTCACGCAGCATAAAGTATGTTCCTCTAGATTAGCAGAGCATGTTTATGAAAATCACCATTATGTGGATTGGAACAACTCATCCATTATCCTTCATGAAGCCAATCCACATAAACGTAAACTTAAAGAGGCTGCATTGATGTCTGTTAGTAAGAATGTGATAAGTGCACCTAGCATTGATTTTCCTGGAATTTGGAAAGTTTTTGTAACTAATAAGCCATAATGTTTCTTCTTCTTGTTTGTTTTGTAAATTTTATAATTTCTTTTATGTTACAACAACAACTACAACCACATTTATTATTATGATTCTTTGGTGGATTGGTGTAATTTGATTTGTTTAGTTGGCATTGTTTATTTGTTTTAAAGCCCATTCTGTTGTCTTGTTTCAACTGTCATTAAAAACCTGATGAAGGAGGTTGATTAACCTTTGAAATATCGTAATCTTTGTTTTATTTTGAATAGTGTATAGTCCAAAAAACATCATGATCTTTACCCTTTTTGTCTTTTTTTAAATTACGATTAATTAAAACAATTTAAATTTAGTTAAAATTTATTTTTATTTTATTTAATTTTAAAAAAAATCTTCAACTTAGTTATGTTTTTTTCACAGAACAACAGAAAATCCGCATAACACATGGCACATTTCAGCTCAATGCACCAATTACGCTCAACCAACAACGCGGCGAGACTTAAGCGTTTTCCTACTATTTAGGCAAGTGGTTTGGTCAAAATATGCTCATCACCAACAATAGGTGTGATTTTGGAATGATATTTTTGCGTGCTTATTTGTGCACAGTTTCAAGACACGATGTTACTAGGGAAACGCCAAATTCATTGTTAAACGAGTGAGTGAGCCAAGTGTTGAGTACCCGGAAACGTCCCCTTTCCTCCCCTAGACCTAAGGCTGGATCTAGCCCAGTATGAGGAATGATACCGGGTACTCAACACATGGCTCACTCACTCGTTTAACAACGACTTTGGCGTTTCACTAGTTATTTAAATTGAACATTTAAAATGCGAATCATGTTCAAAACGTATTAGCGTGAAACATTAACAAATTTCCAAGATAAAACAAAATCCCCTAATTTTTTTCCCCCACTTAACACCCCTAAAAAATTATATGTGTGTGTAAAAATATCAAAAAGTTCGAGCTAACGGGTATCGAACCCCAACCCTCCGTGCGGTAGGCTAAATGCTTACCAGTAGGCCATGCAAGCCACGTAGGTATCGTCCCACTAGCTGCTACTAAACAAATGCTATCGACATTTTAAAAAAATCACATTTTTATTTATTGTGGGATTAAATCGCAATGGATCTAGCTAATTTTGTTAGCAGTTCTCAGTAAACTCGTACCGGAGGTCTGTTTAAAATTTCAGCCCAATCTGTTCAGCGGTTCGGCTGATTTTCGACGTACAGACAGACAGACAGACAGACAGACAGACAGACAGACAGACAGACAGACAGAATCACAGAATGAGAGCCGTTTGAGTTGAATGGAGACACTCGGTCGCTCCGCTCCCTCGTTTAATAAAGGGCCATTTTAGATTGGTACGATACTCTAGTATCTATGTGGAACAAAATATAAGCAGGTTAAAGCCGATTTAAGAAGTGTGAACATTGTGAAGTGAACATAAGAACTACCTACGTTGGTTGAGACCCGACTCCCAACTGAAACGTGCGTGAACATAAGAACTACCTACGTTGGTTGAGACCCGACTCCCAACTGAAACGTGCGTGAACATTAGAAGTAGGTACTCACGTTCTCCGACGTCACTGCCGCCACGTTGGTAACCCTGGGTAAACTGATCTCCTCTGTGATGTCTAAACTCTCCATGGAGGACAGGAGCGGCAGAAGTCCGAGGTGTGTGAGGCTTCTAAACTCTCCATGGAGGACAGGAGCGGCAGAAGTCCGAGGTGTGTGAGGCTTCTAAACTCTCCATGGAGGACAGGAGCGGCAGAAGTCCGAGGTGTGGGAGGCTTCTAAACTCTCCATGGAGGACAGGAGCGGCAGAAGTCCGAGGTGTGTGAGGCTTCTAAACTCTCCATGGAGGACAGGAGCGGTAGAAGTCCGAGGTGTGTGAGGCTTCTAAACTCTCCACGGAGGACAGGAGCGGTAGAAGTCCGAGGAGAGTGAGGCTTCTAAACTCTCCATGGAGGACAGGAGCGGCAGAAGTCCGAGGTGCTTCTAAACTCTCCATGGAGGACAGGAGCGGCAGAAGTCCGAGGTGTGTGAGGCTTCTAAACTCTCCATGGAGGACAGGAGCGGCAGAAGTCCGAGGTGTGTGAGGCTTCTAAACTCTCATGGAGGACAGGAGCGGCAGAAGTCCGAGGTGTGTGAGGCTTCTAAACTCTCCATGGAGGACAGGAGCGGCAGAAGTCCGAGGTGTGTGAGGCTTCTAAACTCTCCATGGAGGACAGGAGCGGCAGAAGTCCGAGGTGTGTGAGGCTTCTAAACTCTCCATGGAGGACAGGAGCGGTAGAAGTCCGAGGTGAGTGTCTTCCAGGGTTTAGGTAGTGTGTTGGGGGAAGAAGTGCACAATTCCTGAATTAAACTTGAAGGTTTATTGGGTCTTTTTCTGCGGAGGATTGGACCTGTACCGGCGGCGGGGGTGCAACGGGAGTGTTTGAATTTGTTCTCGCACCCCGATACACTGACACACTCTCTTTTGAAAAGAACCATGTTGAAGATCCCTTGTTACTCTTCGACAACATCACGCGTCACCTCAGCCTTAGGCATAACTTTCCTCATTTAATCGGACAACATTGCTCTGAGTTTTTCTACCATAAACTCTACGACAGGACAGTCCGTTTTTGTCAAAAAAATTATTTCTTTTTCAGATCGGTTCGGTTTACAGAATACAGTTTTATATATCATGACGCGAAAACTCTCCAAGCTCTGACTATGTTCATCTCCAATTGAGTGCTTGGCAATGAAATAGTGACGAAAAATACCTTGAATTTTGAGTGATTCTTGAACATGTTTAAGGTTTTTGATGGCGTAGATTACAGTGTGGACTGAACACTTGGACATCGTTCTTGATAGGCTTGTTAGTTTTAGAGCTGTGTAGGCCAGTGAGCTGTTGTTTACGAAATATTTTAGCCTGTCTGAGCTTATGACTGTTTTCATATTTTCAGTCAATAAATGAGCAATCCTATTGTCCTCTTTTGACTCAAACTGGGTGAACTTTTTACCCCATCTTACAAGTCTGGTCTCTGATTCTGTCAGTCCACTCACTGCTAACCTCACTTTACTAATGAAAGCTGACTCGTCAGTCATTAATCTTTTCTCCCTATTGAAGAACCTTATACTTTTAGAGATTACGCGTTTGGCATGAACGATTAAAAATCCTTCGTGAAGTTGATTTGCAATTTTTATTTGAAATGCACTCTTCAGAGCTTGTTTGATGTCGTTAGTCATGGCAAAATCAGTTTCATCTTCATCAGATGGGTGTGCCTGATTACTGTAAAGCATCATGCTCTTAAGGAGTTCTTTCAGTCCTTCGAGGGATCCCAATTCTGAGAGATGGTAGAGCTGTTTTTCTAGATTTGTCCGGTTTTCTTGACATGTTTCAATTTCAAGTTTTTCTTCCACCTTCCGCTTCTCGTTTACATAGTAAGAAAACAACTTTTCGGACGTGATGTCCACAAAGTTTTGGGTGAATTTACATCCAAACCGCTTCTCTCGCATTCCTGTTCTGACAAACGAGTCGATCTCTAGATTAGGCTCTACAATCGAATCGATTTCTGTTCCTCTTGTTGCATTGGTGTATATAATGCGCTTGATAAGAGTGTTCTCCCAAGTGATTTGTTCACCTGATTTGTTAGTCAAATCACATTCGTCGAGAAACTTAATGAGCAATGGAAAATTATCAACAGTTTGGGAAATATACCGATGCAAATCAAATCTATTATCTCTGTTCTTTATTTTGTCAAATAGGGATTTTGTTAGTATTGTTGTCTTAGAGCATTTTAATTGCAGCAGTAAAAGAACCCACTTGTGCCCTTCCTTCGAAGTAGTGTTTTTAGTAAGGCAGACAGTATCGTCATATGGGTGGGCCGCGCGCAGATTGCTGCCTAACCAGAATTGGCATCGACTCTTCAAGAGATTTAGTAGTAGAAAGATCATCACATCTTTCTCATACTGAATCCCATATTCGCAAGATTCTCCAGTTCCAGGCTGTGCATCGTAATTAAATTCACCAGCACTGAAACAGGAACTGGAAACAAAACGGCAATTATTAATCATTTTGAAATAAAATTAACAAATATTACAGCAATGCCTATAAAATATACTTACATTAGATGATAACAATATAAATTTTGTGCAGGTAAATTACACATTAGGCATAGGCAACAAATGAAAAAAGTAATGTTTAATTTATTTTTACTTCCATGGTTCAGTGCGAGTGTACAGTCAGGGTCATATATAAATCAAGAGGTCTGAAAGATACCTCTTTCACCGACATCTCGTGGTCAACTCTTGGTGTCATTATTTATATCGCCCTGTGAACTGCATTATCGACATAAATAAGAAACATGGCTGATAATGTCAAAGGAAAATTCTCTATTCACCAGAGAAAACTATCAAGCCTAGAAGAAATATAACATGGAACGTAAAGAGAGCATTATATATCGATACCTTGGCCTAGGCATAGCATTAAGACTATGCCTTTCTTCTTATATTTGCCTTAGTTTCTAGCTTATTTCAATAATTTTATCTTAGCTGTCAAGTCTTATTTGCAAACCACCAAAGTTTGTTTTATGCTTTTGTTTTGATAAAATTGTATTTTTCTGCTGACTGCCTTCTAGATATTGACTATTTTGTTGACCAAGAGTCTTTCAAAGCCTCCTAAATAATATTAATAACATCAAAATAGTCTAGGGAACTTCCATCGATCGATAATGCAGTTCACAGGGCGATATAAATAATGGCACCAAGAGTTGACCACGAGATGTCGGTGAAAGAGGTATCTTTCAGACCTCTTGATTTATATATGACCCTGACTGTACCAGAAGCCGTATTCGCCTCTAGTTTCATAGAGTAATATACTCCCCTCTTACTAGCTGATGTTTGCGAGGTGGACTTTTTCTCTTGAATCGCCTTTTACGATTGGCAGAGCCATGCTCTCGGCCAATTCTACCTCGGGCACAGACGGGGTCAAAACTACACCAAATCCTATTGGGACATGTAGGCATAAAGGTTCTATAGTGTGACACAACACTATTGAAACTTGATTTTATGCTGCACCGTTAGATGTCAAATGTTCCAATCAATGAAAAACTAAAACTATGTGTGATTCGTAGACATCTTATCATGTTAGTAATATGTTGAGGACATTCACACATTTCCCTATTACTATACTTTATACTATTAGACGCAAACCAATATTTCTACTGATTAAATTGGGACGAGTTTGCCTCTCCCAGTCTTACCTAGGCGTAATTTCAGGTTCAGGGGTCAGCCTGGTCAATTCTTGTTCAGTGTTTAGGTTAGTTGTAGATTCTAGTACTGTGTTCAGCTTGCGCCTTTTGAATCCACTGGTTGAATGTTCAGCATCCATTTCAATTCACTGTTTGTCCGGTCGGTGATCATTCAAATTATCAAATAAGACTCCAGCTGTTGACAAGAGTTTGGGTTTTAGTTTCGGTTTCGGGGAATTATTTATAGAATGATCGACACAGACCACATGCATAGGCGATTTCTGACCTGGTTTATTGATGGATTAATAGTGTATTCTACCAACACAAGCACAAGTTCTTGAACACTTACAGGTGCAAATTTACAATAACTGGACAGTTAGGTAGGCCTATTTGACATTTAAAACGGCAAGGGACATTCTACATCGGGAATGATGTAATGAAATATTGAGAATTCCAAATTTAAATCTTTGAGGTACTTGGTAAAAACAAGCAAGCTTTCACAAATTAAATAATTATATTCGTAGTTACCGATATGGTCACAGAACTGATGGCAGTGGGGGGCTTCAATTTAAAAAGAACCGATCCAACGCCGTCGGGGCCGGCGTCATGGACGCTCGATTGATTGAATGATTGGATATTGCTTAAAAAAATTATTTTTTACCACATGATCTATAGCACAATACTACACTTAAACGACAGTTTAAAAATTTATATTATCTTGTAACTGTGATTTAACACGCATTTTTCAATTATTTTCATCCAGAAATTTGCAAAAATTGGTGTTTTGGGAAATTTCTTAAATCGGCTTAAACCTGCTGCTTTTTTGGTCCACATAGATACTAGAGCATAGGACCAATCTAAAATGCTCATTTTTTACATCGTGTCTAGAAACTGTGCCCAAATATACCCTCAAACACGCAAAAATATGCATTCCAAAATCACACCCCATCTTGGTAATCAGCATATTTTGACCGAACTACTTGCCCAAATTACAAAACAAAATATAGAGAATTTACAGAAAAGGCTGTAGAGTACGTCAATAATGGCCAATATTTTTTTGGATCAAAATCCTCCAAGGTCACGGGGCATAAAGATCGTCCCCATGTTATTTCTTATGGGAGATTTATGCCGTTGGGACCTAGCTCGAAATATGTCATGTTTGACAATTTTTTGGGAGGTCATGGTGGCCCCAATAATTTTTCTGTTAGTTGCTAAATTCATTACTAGTTAGCCTGAATGAAATATATTTTTTGAGTTTTGCGGTTAAATACCCCTTTAAAGGTTTTTGGTTTATTTGGATTAAGGACGCGTCAACCGTTAGGTCATAATGCACCACTCTAGCCTAAGGGGGGAGGGGAGGAGGGGCCCATGCTGGTCAGAACCAGCCACGGGTAAGGGGAGGAAAGGGGGGTTTCTCACGTCGCTGTCGTCATCGTCTTTGTCATCGTTCGTTGTGTCAATGTCATCGTCGCCGAGGGGTCGTCAAGGGAAGGAGGCAAGGTCCCCGACGACGATTGCCAGAGCTCGCCTCTAGGTTCGGGGAGTAATAAGAATACTCCCCGCTTACTAGCTGATGTTTGCGAGGTGGACTGTTTCTCTTGAATCGCCTTTTACGATTAGCAGAGCCATGCTTTAATTTAAACGTTATAGTTCATCCAAGTTCTTTTTTCTAATTATATTTAAACGTAATAACATGCAAATTTTATTTTGACAAGCTTTTCGAGGATGCTGTTATGGGACACTATACGTTTATGAATTAAGAATGCGCAAATGTGGAAGGGTAGATGAGCTTGGCCCTTTGGGCCACGCTTGCTGTATAGGGTGCTTGAGTGTGTAGCGCGCCACGGCTTGGTTGCGGCGCCCTAACGGGCACCTAGATATTAGGTAATGTCAAATTTGTACAAATTACTATACGCCTGAGTAATTACGCGTTTTGATTTTGATTTTCCCAGGTTCCTATTACCCGGTTTTGGTTTTGAACGCTAAAGTGATTGCGCATGAGGGACATCTAAGTGTGGTCCAAGTTTCAAAGTTCTAAGATGTACAGTTTTCTCTGTAAAGCGTCTTATTCATAAGAGTACGGAATTACCTAGCTTATGATAAGTTTGATTTTATCCGGTACCCGTTACCCAATTTTGCTTTCCATATTCAAAAGTGATAAAGAATGAGAGATTTCAAAGTGTATTCCACGTTTGAAACTTCTCAGTTCTAGCGTTTTATTTGAATTATTAATATTTTTAAGTTCAGATTTTTTTTTTTTTCATTTTTGGGCCCACGGTCCCCCCAAATTTAGATCCTTGTGTTTTGGACGCTAGATATTTATAATGGTTAAGGGCATGTTTAATTTCAAGTTTGTACAAATAACCACGTCTTAGTAATTACGTGTTTCGATTATCATCCAAATTTTGATTTTCTCCAGTCCGTTACCCATTTTGGTTTTGAAAGCAAAGGTCACTGCGTCTGAGATACATCTAAGTGTGATTTAAGTTTCAAAGTTCTAAGATGCACCATTTTCTCTGTAGGCTAAATTAATCTCCTTGGCGAATTAGCTAGCCAGCCAGCCGGAAGGATTTTAACGATGTTTACTCACTTTTTTAACATTTTAACACAGAACGGGTTATCGGATCGGGTTGATTTTTTTAGTAGGTCATGGACTACATATCAGCTTCTGTACCGAGTTTCAAGATTGTAAATCTTTCGGGGCGGCGTGTGCAGATAACGTGAAATCCCCCAACTCTGGAAGCCGTAAACAGGGTCCGAGTTCGTCGTCGTTTTAAGCAGTCGCGTGCGCTTGGCAGCCAAGCGCACGCGATTATCTAGGGCGACGACCGTCGCCCTAGATAAAATCTAATCAACACCCTGTAAACACGTCATTCTAGTTTATGAACCCCTCCTTCATTCTTACTCGTGCATGCTACTATGAAACAAGATTTTATATTTATGATGATATCGATCTAAATTCCAAAACTTTATAAATTGGTGAGAAGAGTATAATAGTTTCGTCTACTGAATGTAAACATTAATCTTTTCCGTACAGCATTACTTTTACTTACATTGATCTGATGTCATGAAATTGAATTTTATTCGGTTTAAGGACGCGTCAACCGTTAGGTTATATTGCCCCTCCTGCAATATTGTAGTAAATTAGTTAATAACTATATATATTTTTAAAGGGGCGGAACGAAAGGGGCGACGCGGGGGCTGGCGGGGCGGGCAGCCACAAGCAAGGGGAAGTCACGGGGGTTGGTGGTCGAGGGCAAGGGGCCGGGGGGGTCTGTGGCGAAATCAGGCCGGGCTCAGGCAAGGACAAAGGGCAAGGGAGGGTATGGGGAGGGCAGGGGTTGGTGGTTCCCCCACGTCGTGGTCGTCTTCGTATGTGTCATCGTCAGTGTTTTCATTGTCATCGTCGTAGTCAAAGGGAAGGGGAAAGTTGCCTGACGACGACTGCCAGAGCTCGCCTCTAGATTCGGGGAGAAATAAACTACCCTTCGTACAAGCTAATGTTTGCGAGGTGGACTTTTTCCCTTAAACCGCCTTTTACGATTAGCAGAGCCATGCTCATAAGCCCAATTCTACCCCGGTGCCAGACGGGGAGAGAAGGGAAGAAAGAAGAAATCTGTTCCGAAAGATCCGTTCCGCACGATGCCAAATAGTTCCCGTCCAAACTAAACACTTCCTTGTAAACTATCATGTCATGTTTATTTATATATTTATATATTTATATACTACGGGGAGAAGCATTTAAATACCTCGGAAGTATACTAACAAAGGAAGCTATACTAACAAAGGACGCAAAACTAGAAGCTGAAATATCAAGGAGAATTATATTAGCAGACAAATTTTACCAAAGTGTACGTAAACTATTATGGAAAGAAGAAATATCATACAGGTGCAAGATGTTATTGTACAAAATGTATTTCCTCTCAATAATGTCATATGCATCCGTGACATGGACAATAGGAGGAAAGGAAGACAGCAGATTACAAGCAGCAGTAATGAAATTTTTAAGAAGTTCTGTAGCCTTAACAAAAAAAGACAAGGTACGGAGCAAAACAATAAGAAACAAACTAGGAGTGGAAAGTTTACGAAATAAAATAGGAAAAGAAAGACTTCGATGGTATGGGCACGTACGAAGAATGAAACAAGATAGAATCCCAAGAAGAGAATTTGAACGCACATGGGGGGGGGGGGGGGGAGTAAGAAGAGTTGGACGCCCAAGAGATAGATGGAGGGACCAAATAAAATGGAACATTGAAGAAAGAGGGAAATCATGGGAAAGAATTAATGAAGAAAGACTCTGGGAGGATAGAAAGAAATGGAGAGAACTGGTAGAAATGCCTGTCATAGAAGACATTGAAGTAGATGAGGAGGTGTTGAGCCTGGCTAGCAAACACTGAAAGTCCACAGCCCGAAAAATTGGTGATACGTCACCCCCCGACCTGACTTATGTTGGAACCGGGTGTTTGATTATTATTAACGTCTATCCTATTCAGTTAAAAAACTAATTTACAAAGAAGGACAGCTAAATTTATCTAATTACATAGGTGCAGACACAACCATGAACAACAGTTAAGTAAATATTTGAAACAGTAATGTAACAACAACAATGCATGAAAAGTAAAACACAACAATTTAAGTAACAAATTCAAAAAGGATGCAATGAATCAAGCATAAAAAAGTGGTGGAAAAGAAAGAAAACCGAAAAAAAATTGATTTATTAGACGATCCCACTCAAATGAATATGAGGTTTGCCAAAAATCAGGAACAGCAAATCAGGGAGTAATAAAACTTTCGCGGAAGAATCCACCGAACGCGAATCAATTCTTTTTTGTGTTCAAATCTTAATAACAATAAAGTACCAAAAGATCTTAACTCTAATATATTATATCAGATAATATAATTATTTGAAATTGTTCTAGTCAAAAACTGATCAAGCAATGACACAGGACACCTAACTCAAGTAACAAGCTCCACCAGTGGGTGGCAACCAGACGATCTAGGCACCACACTGTGTCCATGTGGTTAAAGTACGAAAGCGTAACAGTCGGAAATTTGGGAAGCAATACAGTCAAAGTCAAATAATCGCGTATCAATAAACGTATCTTTTTTCCAAACAAGTTGCGAAACTGTATTTCTTTCTTGAATTACCCAGTGCTCCAAAGCGGGACGTCCTTGCATATCTGCATACAAGCAATGTTCATATACAATGAATGGTCTGGGTTGGCTGTAGTATTTCTCCAGCTCCACGGTTAGACAGTGCAAGGTAGGAACATAGTGTTTACGGAAAGGAAAAGTGGTCTTACGCAAACTAAAAACTTACAAAAAAGCTCATCCATCAACGCGGCGGGACTAAAGCGTTTTCCTAGTCTTACTTAAGTAATTTCGTCCCGACTTTAACTAATGGTGGAGGTGCCGGGTTGTTTTAAGCTTATACGTATGTTCCTAATTAAATAAATAAATACGTGTTCAGAGTCTACCCACTCAGTCATGTAACCAATTTTCAGTGGGGGACTTTATACCAAAGCGACCAAGCCAACCCTGTACACCCCGACTCAATCGACGAGTGAGCGATAACCAACCAAAAATCTATATTTTTATAAGGAAATTTAGCAATCGGTCGTATGGACCGTGCGAACATCCGCGGATCAACGCCAGAATCAACAAGGCCGATTCAGAACACATGTTATTTTATTATGTGCCTCGTGGCTAGGACGGATCCAAAGTCGCCGTTTACAAACTCCTAACCCAAGAACCGATGGACTGAAGTCCTAATCAGAAGTTTAAAAACCTTTGTCTCTAGCGGGAATCGAACCCTGAACCTTCTGCATTGGCAGCAGATACGCTAACCACAAGACCAACGAGCCACACAAAGGTTTCTTCATTCCGTCAACGTATGAGAAGAGTATCTTACATACGTGTGGAAGCGATGGTTGTCATTGTCTACTCTATCAACGGGGTGATGTGGCTTCTTCCTCGGGGCTTCTGATGCAGCGCTTCAGCTCGAGGTGGCTGGTGTGGTGGCAGCGGCTGCAAGATGAACCCTTAACTATTAGCAAAGCTTAGGGGTAGGTGTTGCATTAAGTTTGACCACACGGCGCTGATCTGCGCGCGCATTGACTCAATCACTGTATTCAGATTTTAATATAAGGCGACTGGCGTAGTTTTGGCGGGACGGCGCTGTACATTGTGACCATTAACTTGGGATTTATAAATAGTAGGTACACTATATTTTCAATTGTATCGTTTACTGTACGCTAGAGAATAAACTAGTTCTCTTATGACAATGCTTCCTCAATACCGTTCAAACACTTAAAGTGGTCCCAACGAAAGAATGCATTTGGCTCGAAATTGTTTTCCCAACTTAACAACTTTGTCAATTCTATTCACACTAGCTCAGTGTGGATCTAGCACACGGAGGAACTCTGTGATCTAGCAAAGATATTTTTTGCTTGCGTTGGTAAAAGATATTTCTCTTTCATACACAAAGGCGACATTCCATTTACCGTGCATTCATTCTACCCCCACCACTACCAAGCATCTGCATTCTTTCGTTGGAACAAGTATACCAACCAAATTTGGCATGTGTTGTCAGGTACCTTAATACAATGCCAGGTTTTCTTAAGTAATTTCGTCCCGACTTTAACCAATGGTGGAGGTGCCAGGTTGTTTTAAGCTAATTCGTCTGTTCCTAGATAAATAAATAAATCCGTATTTAGAGTCTACCCACTCAGTCATATAACTGGTTTTTTAGTGGGGGACATTATACCAAAGCGACCAAGCCAACCCTGTACAACTCGACTCAATCGACGAGTGAGCGATAACCAACCAAAAATCTATATTTTTATAAGGAAATTTAGCAATCGGTCGTATGGACAGTGCGAACATCCGCGGATCAACGCCAGAATCAACAAGGCCGATTCAGAACAACCTTGAATTTATTATGTGCCACGTTGCTAGGACGGATCCAAAATCTCCGTTTACAAACTCCTAACCCAACAACCGATGGACTGAAGTCCTAATCAGAAGTTTAAAAAACCTTTGTCTCTAGCGGGAATCGAACCCTGAACCTTCTGCATTGGCAGCAGATACGCTAACCACAAGACCAACGAGCCACACAAAGGTTTCTTCATTCCGTCAACGTATGAGAAGAGTATCTTACATACGTGTGGAAGCGATGGTTGTCATTGTCTACTCTATCAACGGGGTGATGTGGCTTCTTCCTCGGGGCTTCTGATGCAGCGCTTCAGCTCGAGGTGGCTGTTGTGGTGGCAGCGGCTGCAAGATGAACCCTTAACTATTAGCAAAGCTTAGGGGTAGGTGTTGCATTAAGTTTGACCACACGGCGCTGATCTGCGCGCGCATTGACTCAATCACTGTATTCAGATTTTAATATAAGGCGACTGGCGTAGTTTTGGCGGGACGGCGCTGTACATTGTGACCATTAACTTGGGATTTATTCATAGTAGGTACACTATTTTTTCAATTGTATCGTTTACTGTACGCTAGAGAATAAACTAGTTCTCTTATGACAATGCTTCCTCAATACCGTTCAAACACTTAAAGTGGTCCCAACGAAAGAATGCAGGTGGCTCGAAATTGTTTTCCCAACTTAACAACTTTGTCAATTCTATTCACGCTAGCTCAGTGTGGATCTAGCACGGGAGGAACTCTGTGATCTAGCAAAGATATTTTTTGCTTGCGTTGGTAAAAGATATTTCTCTTTCATACACAAAGGCGACATTCCATTTACCGTGCATTCATTCTACCCCCACCACTACCAAGCATCTGCATTCTTTCGTTGGAACAAGTATACCAACCAAATTTGGCATGTGTTGTCAGGTACCTTTATACAATGCCAGGTTTTCTTAAGTAATTTCGTCCCGACTTTAACCAATGGTGGAGGTGCCAGGTTGTTTTAAGCTAATTCGTCTGTTCCTTGATAAATAAATAAATCCGTATTTAGAGTCTACCGACTCAGTCATATAACTGGTTTTTTAGTGGGGGACATTATACCAAAGTTACCAAGCCAACCCTGTACAACTCGACTCAATCGACGAGTGAGCGATTACCAACCAAAAATCTATATTTTTATAAGGAAATTTAGCAATCGGTCGTATGGACAGTGCAAACATCCGCGGATCAATGCCAGAATCAACAAGGTCGATTCAGAACATCCTTGAATTTATTATGTGCCTCGTTGCTAGGACGGATCCAAAGTCTCCGTTCACAAACTCCTAACCCAACAACCGATGGACTGAAGTCCTAATCAGAAGTTTAAAAAACCTTTGTCTCTAGCGGGAATCGAACCCTGAACCTTCTGCATTGGCAGCAGATACGCTAACCACAAGACCAACGAGCCACACAAAGGTTTCTTCATTCCGTCAACGTATGAGAAGAGTATCTTACATACGTGTGGAAGCGATGGTTGTCATTGTCTACTCTATCAACGGGGTGATGTGGCTTCTTCCTCGGGGCTTCTGATGCAGCGCTTCAGCTCGAGGTGGCTGTTGTGGTGGCAGCGGCTGCAAGATGAACCCTTAACTATTAGCAAAGCTAAGGGGTAGGTGTTGCATTAAGTTTGACCACACGGCGCTGATCTGCGCGCGCATTGACTCAATCACTGTATTCAGATTTTAATATAAGGCGACTGGCGTAGTTTTGGCGGGACGGCGCTGTACATTGTGACCATTAACTTGGGATTTATTCATAGTAGGTACACTATATTTTCAATTGTATCGTTTACTGTACGCTAGAGAATAAACTAGTTCTCTTATGACAATGCTTCCTCAATACCGTTCAAACACTTAAAGTGGTCCCAACGAAAGAATGCAGGTGGCTCGAAATTGTTTTCCCAACTTAACAACTTTGTCAATTCTATTCACGCTAGCTCAGTGTGGATCTAGCACACGGAGGAACTCTGTGATCTAGCAAAGATATTTTTTGCTTGCGTTGGTAAAAGATATTTCTCTTTCATACACAAAGGCGACATTCCATTTACCGTGCATTCATTCTGCACCCACCACTACCAAGCATCTGCATTCTTTCGTTGGAACAAGTATACCAACCAAATTTGGCATGTGTTGTCAGGTACCTTTATACAATGCCAGGTTTTCTTAAGTAATTTCGTCCCGACTTTAACCAATGGTGGAGGTGCCAGGTTGTTTTAAGCTAATTCGTCTGTTCCTTGATAAATAAATAAATCCGTATTTAGAGTCTACCCACTCAGTCATACAACTGGTTTTTTAGTGGGGGACATTATACTAAAGCGACCAAGCCAACCCTGTACACCTCGACTCAATCGACGAGTGAGCGATAACCAACCAAAAATCTATATTTTTATGAGGAAATTTAGCAATCGGTCGTATGGACAGTGCGAACACCCGCGGATCATCGCCAGAATCAACCAGCCTCGTTGCTAGGACGGCTCCAAAGTCATCGTTAACAAATTCCTAACCCAAGAACCGATGGACTGAAGTCCTATTCAGAAGTATAAAAACTTCTGTCTATAGCGGGAATCGAAACCTGAACCTTCTGCATTGGAAGCAGAGACGCTTACCACAAGACCAACGAGCCACACAAAGGTTTCTTCATTCCGTTTACGTATGAGAATAGTATCTTACATATCATTGGTGTTGGTTGTCAGTAATTACCTGAAGTATTCTTAGTCTGTGATGTACTTTCGACTGGTTGATGTTTTTGGGGGGTACGAGCATTCCTTCTGGGTGAAAAAGAGTGTTGAAACACGCTAAAAATCATTTTAAGTTTGTTAGTCTCGGTGCCCGTCAGGGCGCCGCAGCCAAGCCACGGTGCGCTACACACTCAGGCACCTTATATGGCAAGCAGAGTTTGGGTTATTTCAAGGTGTTACCCAGCCGTCATGGATCGTAATATGAATGAACTCTAAATCTATCAGAATCGTGGGGATTACGGTAGTCCTATACCTGACAACACATGCTAAATTTGGTTGTTGTACGAGAATTCCTTCTGGGTGAAAAAGTCCTGGGTAGACTCTAAAAAAAAAAAAAAAAAATTTATAGCCTATCAATGTCAAGCAGTGAGTTGATAATGCGAAAAGCGCGGTGTGTGGACATATTAGTTGTTTTCATGTAGGCCTATTAGGACGGTTGTAATAATTTTTGTTAGGATAATCTTCATACATAGAAAAAGTGTAAGCCGAGGACTCTTCTGAAATCTACTTTCAAATTTACCTATTCTCAGCCACAATTTAGTTTTTAGTTATTTTAGGCCGCGTTCACATAACTTTGGATTAGTCTTAAGAAATTGTTATTTGGTTGTTATGGTAATAAGAAATCCGATATCCTGATTGGTTAGTAATGTTTCAGTGGCCTGTCATAATGAAGTTACTCATTTTTATTGGTCGTCGTATAAATAACAGAACGTCTGATTGGTCCGTCGTAAGAATTTTGCTTTTGTTATAACAATTTCTTAAGACTAAAACGTAAACAATTTAACACGTATTTCCTATCCCCTTATAACTAAACCAATAAGTGTGAACGCGGCCTTAAAGGGCGGGCCAACCGTGTATTGAGGGACAGACAGGCGTTGGGAGTTGAGTGCGGTTTCTCATTCTGTCACTGTCGCGTCGTCGTCTCGTCGGAGATCGACGACGAATGCTGGAACTCGCCTCTAGTTTCGGGAAGTACCCTACTAAAGCTTAATTATTATGTTCTTTTCGAAATGGTCTTTGCTTCTGGTCTCGCCCTGTATGATTATAAGAAGAGAAATGCTCTTGTTCAATTTCTATCCGGCACCAGTACGGGTCACAAGGAAAAACAAAAATCTTACCCTATAGACATTTCCAAATCGTTCGTTGTGTAATGTATATGGCCTACTGTCCCGAGTTATATGTTTGCCAGCTAGAATAAATCATCTAATATACTTTGTACAAAGGCTATACGGTAACGACTTATTTACCTTGAATAATCCCCCGAACTTGACATGTCCTGGGCTTCTGCCTGCTGATACCAAACTACAACAATCATTGAGAAGCGCAGTTTGCAGAGCAAACTTTGTAGCCACCGCCTTTGGTTTTCTTGGGCAAGGTGGAGTTTTGGTAATAACAGAGTCGATAAAGAAGTGTACCCGTTGGGGGCAGGGTCCACTAGATACCTAACAGCTGCTGTAAGGTGGGTCTTCGCTTGTACTTCCACAATGTATAAGCGCCATCTTAGTTCCCTAAGTCAAGGCCTGCTTGATAATGTGTCTACTGAGTGCGCGAACACATTATCCAATGGACCTTACAGAGATTTTGTAAACAAATAGCAGACTGCAGCTGGACGTCAATTTCAAAAGTCGGTTGTACATTTGAATGCAATAAATACATAAATAGGCTACCACCTATATAATCTTTGATTCTTATGTTGGCAGGTCACATTATGATGTAAATAATTTTCATATCTTTCAACTTCATATGTCAATTTTCATTTGCATAATGGATATTAGGACCCGAGGCAAACTGTCCAGATACCGGTAGGCATAAGGCCTATTAGCATTGATGATGTGGTTGGTAAGATAAAGATGAGTCCAAGCCATAGGCCTATTGCACCATGTAGGCCTTTAAACCAAAACCTCATGAGGCAAACTTGAACTTGAATCTGATCTTTCTAGGGCCTAGCCCTAAGCCTAAGAACGCGAGACCTAAGCTCTACGACGACTTCTACAAGGTCTAGGCCTTTGTCTATGAAAAAAACCACACAATGTCAAAGACGAGGGCCTAGCCTAGGCTTATGCACATACAATCTTTATCGTGGAGTTGTAACTACATTCTAAACACAAAGGTAGGCCTAATATCAATGGTAGTATTGATAATAATCCACAATGCCCAATCTTTGCTGTCCATGATCTGTCAAAACAAAACAAAAACATATCACATTCTGCTACGGATAATATTACAGAGCGTGTTCGGAGCGCTCCAGATTATTTTTAAAACACACGCAGGGATATAAGATGGTGGTTTGTTTACATCAGGTGAGAAGACCCAACTTACAGCAGCTTAGCATAAGTATCTAGTGGACCCTGGTTGGGGGAAACTTCTTTATCTACTCTGGTAATTAGATGCGTGAGCGCAGAGAATGAGGATACAACTCAACTCGATCTCTTCGTTGTGATTAACTAGGAAAACGCTAAAGTCCCGCCGCGTTGATGGATGAGCTTTTTTGTAAAATTTTAGTTTGCGGAGGACCACTTTTCCTTTGCAAGTGCTTTTTGAATGCATTGTAGGTGATTGTTGTCAAGTTTCTATTATTACTTGTTAATTGTTATTATAAACCTAAAAAAACTCATATAAAAACCTTTATTCTATGGATTCTGGCTAACTTTTTAAACTTTTTCTTTCAGAAAGCAATACATCACCATTAACTTTAATGTCCATGTGAAATATGAACGTTGTAACCCCACCCGTTTGGTCAGAATCGGACCAAATGTCACGAAAATATCGTACTAAAAATCGAAAAAAATCGTAAAAGTACGATATTCAAGAGAAATATTTCTTCGATTGTACCCAAAACCGTAGAAAGTCTAAGTTCAGAGATTTCGAAGGTCCCCTCAAATTTATATCAAGATCGCATATGCCGTTTGCCCAGTAGAGAGCGAACAAACAGACAGAGAAAAAAAAAAAAAAAAAAAACACCCGAGCTAAATTTTTTTTGGGGTCGGTGAAATTGAAGTCTTCGCTTTGCTCATTCAATATGTATTTAAAAAGTCTGTCTGACTGTTCAAATGACCAAACAGATTGAGCTGAAATTTTAAAAAGACATCCGTGACCAGGTAACAGAGAACTGCTAACAAAATGAACAAAATTCGTAACGATTTAATTAAACCTAAGAGAAATAATAATAATCGTGTGTCTCGTTGGTCTTGTGGTTAGCATCTCTGCTTCCAATGCAAAAGGTCCAGAGTTCGGAAGATTTTTTGCTTCTGATTTGGACTTAAGTCCATCAGTTCTTGTATTAGTATTTTTTAAACGGTGACTTTGGAGCCGTCCTAGCAACGAGGCACATAATAAATTAGTTGTTCTGAATCGGCCTTGTTGATTCTGGCGTTGATTCGTTGGTGTTCGCACTGTTCATAACACTGATTGCTATATTTCCTAGTAAAAATATCGATCGTTGATTGGTTTTCGCTCACTCGTCGATTGCGTTGGGGCCTACAGTGTTGGCTTGGTCGCTTTGATTTACTGTCCCCCACTGAAAATCAGTTATATGACTGTGTGTAGACTCTTAATACGAATGTATTTATTTATTTTATTTATTATTTATTAAGATAAGATAAGATAAGAAGATAAGATAAGAAGATAAGATATAAGATAAGATAAGATAAGAAGTAATGAAATAAGGAAAGAACTGGGATTGGAGAGATTGAAGTTTAAGCTAGGAAGAGAACGTCTAAGATGGTTTGGACATATGAAAAGGATGGGCAGGGAGAGGTGTCCCAAGACGAGAATTTGAAGCAGCAGAGGAGGGGAAAAGAAGGTAGGAAGGCCAAGAGAAAAATGGGAAAGATTAATTCAAGAAGACGTTGGAAAACGGAATGAAGTGTGGGAGCATGTGGCAAGAGTAAAGCTGTGGGAGGACAGAAGAGAGTGGAGTAAATTGGTGGAGAAGAAGGAGTTGGATGATGTGGAAGAAACACTGAGTCTGGCAAGCTTAGTATCTACAGTTTCATGCCCTTGATAATGGTGGAAAACCACCACTCAACCCGACATAGTTGGAACTGAGTTATGATGATTATTATTATTATTATTATTATTTATTTATATTATTATCATTACACAGGAAAGAAGGAAAAGTGATTAATGTGGGTACTATAAACTAGTTCACTTAATGGAAAAATCGAAGAGATCTGATAATTGATGTCATGAAAGAACAGAAAATGGGTGTAATGGGAATCAGTGAGACAAAGTGGAAAGGGTTTGGAACAAGAATCTTAGAGAATGATACAAGCTGTGGTGATCTGGAAGAGTGGAGGGAAGAAAGGGGGTAGCATTTGTGGTACGCCCTGAATAGAGAGACAGTATTGTAAATATGAAAAGCCATAGTGATAGAATGATACAGATGTACATCTTGTGCGACAACAGCATGACAATCGAATAAATTCAGGTGTATGCGCCTCAAACAGGAATACAAGTGGTTGAGAAAGATGAGTATTGTGACAAAATTAGAAGCAATTATGACATCCAATACAATTGTAGTAATGGGGGATTTTAATGCAAGAATAGGAAGAGATAGAACAGGTTTTGAAGAGGTTATGGGCAGACATGGGATAGATATAAGAAACAGAGATGAAGAGAAATTGTTAAAAATGAGTGCCAGGAACTCGTTAGTCATAGTGAATAGTTGGTTCAAGAAACGTAAAACCCAACAAATAACGAGACATGGTGACGACAGGTCAGAGACAGTAATTGACTATTTATCCATAGGAAAGGAAGTAATGAGATACCTTGAGGATGTGAGGGTAATGCCATCTATATCATTGGATGGAGACCACAGGCTGGTGTTGGGGAAATTTAGAATGATGGTACAGACCCAAAAGAGAATAAAGAACAGACACAAACGATTAAAAGTGTGGAAACTGCAATCTCCGATAGTGCAAAAGGAGTTTATGACAAGAATTAGTGACCAAATACCTACACATGAAGTGGGAGAAATAGAAGAAGAATGGCAAAACTTTAAGAAGGCTTTTAGGTCATGTGTAGAGGAGCTGTGTGGAAGAGTCAGTGGAAGGAGGAAAGAGAAATAAACGCGATGGTGGAACTAAAGGGTACGAGATGCATTTCGGGAGAAGAAACTAGCTTGGAAAAAGAATGAAAATTGCAAGTCTGCAGAAAATGAGTACGAGTACCGTTGGCGAAAAACCGCGTGAAACAAATTGTTATAGGGAGGAGAAAGACAAAGCAATGGAAGAATTTGCTGATAAATTAGAAGATGACTTCCAGGGAAATAAGAAAATTATATATGGACTAGTAAAGACAAGAAAGGGAGGAACAAAAGATTATGTTATATGAGTATGGACAAGTTACAATCAACGCATAGGACATAGCCCCTACAAGAAATGTGGAGAATTTCAAAGATCTGCTAAATGTACAAGTTAGTGGAAATTTAAACGCAGAGAAAGAGGAAGAAGCAAGTGGAGAAGATGAAGAAGACGAGGTAACGGAACAAGAGGTGGCACGGGCGTTAGGAGCCATGAAGAATGGTAGAGCTTCGGGAGTGGATGACATATCTGTGGAAATGATCAAAGCATCAGGAGTGGAAGGAAAAGGTGCAGTTATTTCGAGTAATAAGTGCTGCGTGGAAACAAAAGAAGGTACCGGAAGATTAGAAAAGAGGTATTGTACCGTTGTTTAAGAAAGGTGACAAGAAGAAATGTGAAAATTACAGAGGGGTGACAAATTCTGAACATCCCGGGATAAAAAACATAGGTATACACAAATCAGACCGGGTGAGGAATGTCCTAGGTCTGTTTAAATTCGCATAAACGACTAAGGAACACCTCGGGAAAAAATGTCAGTCAGGATTGCCGAACTAGACGGGATTCGAACCGGGACCTCCCGAATGAGCACTGTAGGTTATCACACGCAAGATAAACTCAATCATAAGGGAAGGTGCATATATTATTATTTGGAAGGATTTACCCATCTTTGTTTGTCTTAAGCGAAATATACATGTCAGGCATTTTAATGGCCCAACGACCAAGATTCTGGACGCTACTGACTGAAGTAGACAATGGTTGGCCTAGGGCTTGGTATTTGCGGCCGATATAGGCCCTAAAGTGGAAAGCCTTACCCTACTAGAGCTACGGGTCTACTTTTAAATGTATTTCGGCTTACCTTATAACATATTTGGTGTAAAAACTCGGACCGGAACACCGAGACCCGCCATTTCAAGGAAACGTTGTAGGCCTTCAAAACAACCAGACCGTGTGTTTACATTGTTGTATATGGAGACCATTGCCTCCTAGATGTTGCTTCGCTCACAGTCACCGCCTGCTCGAATGGGATGAACCCAAATAGACTGCCTGTTTTGTGAGCCAACATTTCGGTCCTAATCACAGTCGATGAAAGAAGATTTTTGCGCCATAACTAGCACGCTCTGTTGAGTATATGAAGAAACATGACAGGTTTTGTTTACCGACACACAGTCACACACACACGAACAGTTACTACTAGAGATCTTAGATAAAGGTTTTTAGTTGGAGCTTCTTTGCAACTTCAAATTGTTTGACGCAAAAAGGCGCCGTAGCTGGCGCTTTCTTGCGGAATTCTTACAAAGCTCTGTCTTTTTGTTGGTCAATTATTTAACATGGGAAAATGACTCACAAAACAGGCAGTCTATTTGGGTCCATCCCATTCGAGCAGGCGGTGCTCACAGTATAACAATCTCTTTATACTGTGCTTCGCTGGTGTAACATGAGTCGTAAAATTCAAATCCTGACGTGTACATGGGTTCATAGGCGTAGGAACCGGGGGGGGGGGGCAAACCTAAGTTGAGTTAAATAAATCCAGAATATCTGTGGTAAATATGCACTTACTTGTACAATTTGACAGTCATCTTGGTAAAACGAATATGAATGCTTGTATGCTTCGTCAAAACACTAAAAATAAGGTTGAAATTTACTAAAATAAGCCACTTCACGTTCATTTTTTAGTTTTTAGATCGCAGATGGTTGCTGTAAAACATCGTTTACAGTGTCCGAAAGCAGATAAAAAAAATGACGAAATAACATTATGTGGTATGGTAAAAAAAATCGCCCCGCTGGGGGTTGGACTTCCTTTTTTTGTTTTTTGGAGACTTGACCTAATTGTAGCTGTGATTGCATAATGATCACTCACACCTTCCACAACAGTAATATTCTCTAAAAGTTCGGTATTGCTGCCCCAGTAAGAGATCAAGAGTTGAACTAGTCGTTGCGGGTTATTCTGGTTGGTTCATTAATAAGTTGGGAGAGGAGTAGATCATAAAAGCAAGACACGAATTCCTCAGCTATCGCATTGTGTGCACAAGGAATGTTACACCATGTTACATCAAGATTAAAGTCTCCACACAAAATAATATCTGTATAATTTTGACTTACATCTGCTATACTGTTTAGTGAGTTCAGTAATGCTTTATTACAATCATCAGATGAATTTGGAGAACGGTAAACAGAACCAATTAGAAATGCCTTATCATTTGTTGATATTTTCACCCAAATGCATTCAGCATCTTCATGTTCAAGACTTGACATGCGAATAGGGTGCAATTCCGGCTTTATGGCTACTAGAACGCCACCCCCTGTCCGATTTTGTCTGTCTTTCCGAAATATAACATAGTTGGTATCAGGGAAAAGTTCATTGTCATGTATTTTTGAATTGAGCCATGTTTCACAAACGCACACAATATCTGCTTTGTGAGAGTGGATAAAGAGAAGTGTATCTGGCAGTTTTTTACCGTTCTTTAGGCTTCTCGCATTAAATTGCAGCATCTTCAAACCTGATTCAGCTCTATGTGAATCTAAATCTTGAATATCGTCACTTGTCGAACAAGAAGTGCCAGAATCGTTAAAGAAAGAGTTGGTAAATTGAGGCAGTGCACACTCCCAACAAGTCCAAACACGATGAGCGGCTATCATTTTCTTGTAATCCAGTGGCTTCATCTTAACACAAGTACGGTGATACTGTTTGTTACATGTTCCACACTCGAGGAATATTTGTCTGATTCGTCCAACAGTATTACACGAAGAGCATATGCTATGACCACCAATTGCAACCGGGCCTGGATTCAACTGCACGTCACCAGATAAGGCTATCATGTACATAGCAAAACTAAAAGCAGAACATGGCCATGCCAGAGCAGGAACACGCAACCCTCTTCTCCGTCTACTTCTTCCAGCCGAAGAACAGATGTCTACATACCTTTGCTTTACAGCACTCATACACAGCGTTGAAGAAGATATGTGACAATGATTAATTGTTAATACATTGCTCCAGATTTGGTAGTGTTCTACATATACAATGTATTCTTCCCTAGTTTGATCTACTTGATCTGATTTGCTTATCAAAAAGTTCATACACAGTAAAACTTCCAAAATAAATATCGATCTTAAAAGCCCACCTTTCATCTTGATCTGTGAAATCTCTTTTCAATTGACATGTGAGAATCAATAACACACAGGCTGAGGTCTTGGCCTAGTCCAGATAACAAAACTTAGTGTAACTTCAGTTTTTGCTCACCATTTTTAAAGATTTATGGCCCAAACAATTCCTTGATATTCCTTGATCATTTCTTGAACACAAAATAATATTATTCCTCTTTAAAAACCACTTTTAATAGATAAAGTCTTCATATCATAACATAAGGATAGGTGTTTGTTTTAGTGTATCCCTTTCGTATTGGAACCACATTTCCCCAGCTTCCCCCGTCACTGGTTGACCTTTATATGTAATTTCACTAAGATTGAAACTGGAACATAAGTCAAAAGTGATAAACTATTGCTAAAATTCAATTAACAATGTGATAAATTAACTAATTTGAAAATATTTTTTCATATAACAATTCGTCGTATAATAAGCTTTTATTAGACGAGTGAGCGCTGCGAAACGAAGTCATTATAACGCTAGTCGATCATGCCTTCTCGTGACTGTGTTCAATGTCTGTCTGTCTGTCTGTCTGTCTGTCTGTCTGTCTGTCTGTCTGTCTGTCTGTCTGTCTGTCTGTCTGCCTGTCTGTCTGTCTGTCTGGCTGTCTGGCTGTCTGGCTGTCTGGCTGTCTGGCTGTCTGGCTGTCTGGCTGTCCGTCCGTCTGTCTGTCTGTCTGTCTGTCTGTCTGTCTGTCTGTCCGTCCGTCCGTCCGTCCGTCCGTCCGTCCGTCCGTCCGTCCGTCGTTTCGTACTGCCTTTGTTTTCCATATAGTGAGGCAGCTTAGCATGAAAACATTTACACGCCGGACAAAAGCATCAAATTTTTACCACATGCTAATTAGGCCCATAGCTTTCAATTTTTGATAGGAACAAGCTTTTCTGGCGGCCATCTTGAATTTTACAGCGGCCATCTTGAAATATAAGCATTTTACCAATATCTCGGCTTCTAAACCACTTAAGATCACAATATTGGTGTGTAAGTATATATTTTCGGAATCAAGGAATAGAAATTGAAATTAAATGCATTAGACGATTTATTCATTCACAACAACACATACATTCAAAATTCATACAAAATTACACAGTCTATTAAACATTCTGTTAGTATGTTACATGGAGTATTATATGACAGATACCTTGATGATGCCACTTATAAAAGATGCCATTGCTCACGCCGTACTTAAACATGTTTATTTATTTATTTATTCATTTGTTTATTTAACGTCTATCCTATTCAGTTATTAAAACTGATTCACAAAGGAGGACAACTAAATAAATCTAATTACATAGATGCAGACACAACAATGAACTACATTTAAGTAAATATTTGAAATAGTAATATTACAACAATGCATTAAATACTTAACAAATTTGATTTCAAATAAATAAAATAAATTGGCATTCGCACAGTTCCGAGCAATTCCAGCCTGCCTTTTTGCATGCACATCTACCACCACATCCACTTTGGCTCTTACAGTTACATTTCACCAATCCACTACATGTCTTTGATGCAACAGGTAACATGTTCCATAAAGGAACCCACGATACACTGTATCTATTCAGTGTCCAGCCCCAACCTTCTGGATCAGGAGCATTCTGTATACACTGTGCTCACTGGTGCACCATACTCCTGCCTGGTATGCAGCCCGCTTTGAGTGCTGCAGTAGTGCGTCCCTAGTTGGGGGAAGTTTCTCCATTGTCTTACTCTTCTGGGAAAACATCTCCTTCCTTCCTGGCCTCGTGCACATGTTCTACTACGTCACTGGTCTCATCATACAAGATAAAGGTGAAGCGTTCTAGGAGTTTGAAATTTTCATTATCAATCTCAAGTTTTGTGTGAGGGTGAAGTGCTATGTATGTAAAGACATGTGTCACATCAGGATAGCAATTCCATGCATCCCAGGCAGACTTCTTACCTCGTCCGAAAAATGCAGAGGTATCACATCCTGTGAAACTGTGGAAGACAGGAAGGGCCAGGGATTTCTCTCTACCCAGCTTCTCGTAGATAGCACTAATTGAATGATAGGTGAAAGTTTTACCTGTACCAAAAGCAACCCAAATCTTCACATCTTAACACAAAGTCAACAGGTGATGAAATTTGTCAAGGAGGATCACCACTACATCTGTGTTAACAGTACGCACCATGCAGTTAGTACATCCATTCTGAAGTGCATCCTGTAAGTGGATTAGCAGCCGGGTGTCTGCTTCCTCGTGATCACATGTCGGCATGCATCTATTAGTACCCCGGAGAATAACCGACGATAATTTCTTTGTTTTTATCGCATTCAACACTTGCTATTTTTTTAGAAATGAAAGCAAAAAGTTCCTGTTTGTTGGTGGGGTCTCGTAAGAAGTCAGACCAATTGAGTGGCAGCTTGTTCTTTCCCTCAACCTTTCTCCAAACACATTTTCCTCGCTTTTCTCTTGTGGATTCTTTTAGGCTGTTCCGAATGTATTTGTCCGACACTACATCAACTTTTTTTTACAGTTTTCTAGTTGTTTAATGATGTGTGGAATGAATACCTGATCAGCATAATCATCAAACGTCACAATGTTGGTAGTTGTGAGGAGATACACAACAGCGGCTCCATCGAGAAGCTTTACATCAATGGAATCAGGAGGATCGTTTGGAGAATCCTTGTCCAGAATGTGCATAAGATCGGACTTCTTTCCTTGTCGCAGTTTTCCATCGTCAGATAGTGAAGGGGGGAATGGATGGTTCTCATGGCTGAAGAATGTGGTCATGTCGCTCGCCCTATGCTGCATCACTATGTATAGGCGAGGTAAGAGAGAGATATTGCTCTTGAGTAAGGATATCTTACCATTTTGTTTTGTTTTAATCTTTTGTGCAGCATTGCTGAACAGAGGAAGAGAATTCTTCTTGATTGGTTCATGAATGGATCGAGTACGATCAGTTATTACTGATTTTCAGAAATTGGCATACTGATCCTGTCCCAGACTCTGCACTGTTCGCACCGTATAACATCTGAACTAACACACAGCTATCACGTGTCCACCATAGGAGACTCTGTCAAATGTCATTACTCTACGTCATGGAAATATACTATTTTGTGTCATTAAGACCACAGATTTTGTATATAAAGCGCTCAGCTTACCAATAAAATTACCTGTCTTCGTGGCTCTCTTGAACTAGTCTATCTATACGATAGCCGACCATAGAGTGTCCATAGTAATCAGTTTGTATACAAACTGTACCATCAACAATCAACAGTAGGCCACCTAATCTGGTGACTGGTGAGTTAACAATTGCTATGTACTTTATATTTTGTATCAATAAATTATCTATTAATTGGAATGTATCTCAGTTTTAATTGTCATTTATGTCAAGGTTAATCCAAGATATCTAATTGGCTTTGTACAATGTACAGCCAGGGTCATATTATATAAATCAAGAGGTCTGAAAGATACCTCTTTCACCGACATCTCGTGGTCAACTCTCGGTGCCATTATTTATATCGCCCTGTGAACTGCATTATCGACATAAATAAGAAACATGGCTGCTAATGTCAAAGGAAAATTCTCTATTCACCAGAGAAACTATCAAGCCTAGAAGAAATATAATATGGAACTTAAAGAGAGCATTACATATCGATACCTTGGCCTAGGCATAGCATTATGACTATGCCTTAGTTCTAATATTTACCTAAGTTTCTAATTAATTTTGAATAATTCTATCTTAGCTGTCAAGTCTTATTTGCAAACCACCAAAGTTTATTTTATGCTTTTGTTTTGATAAAATTGTATTTCACTTCTGACTGCCTTCTAGATATTGACTATTTTGTTGACCAAGAGTCTTTCAAAGCCTCCTAAATAATATTAATAACATCAAATCTTTGTTATTCAATGATCAAATAGTCTAGGGGGCTTCCATCGATCGATAATGCAGTTCACAGGGCGATATAAATAATGGCACCAAGAGTGGACCACGAGATGTCGGTGAAAGAGGTATCTTTCAGACCTCTTGATTTATATAAGACCCTGGCTGTACATACCTTCCCCCTTCCCAGAGCGAACAAATAGACAAAAATACAAAAACAAAACAAAAACAAAAACATTGTAGCTAAATTTTTTGGGGGTCAGTGAAATTCAAGTCTTCGCTTCGCTCGCTACGCTCATCCAAAAAACTTACAAAAAGCTCATCCATCAACGCGACGGGACTTTAGCGTTTTCCTAGTTTATAAGTATGACTGTTTGTCAGGTACAAACCTCTATGGCTAGTGTATAGCCTTTTTATCCTATATTTGAAGATGACTAAAGCTGAAATGATACCAGAATGAAAGAAGCCAATAAATAGTGTAGATGATCATTTAATATCGAGCGAGGATTTTGTAATATTGTTTCCGCACATCATTGCCTTCCATATCCTTATGAAAAATCTGAAATAACGTTTGATGGACGATTTTTTGTCAGACTGTACAAATAAGAGTTTTGTACCTGCGGGCGAAAAATCGTACATTGAACGATATTTCAGAAAATCGTTATTCGAAATTACTAATATATCCCCTATAGCTCAGTGTTTACACCAATGTCCATAAATGTATTTATTATATAACATTTGGCTGACAGGGACCCCCCACCCCCCAATCCTTAAAAATTAATAATATATTTTTCTAGTAATTCATGACCCTCTTTTGATTACTTATATTTCAGTCAAAATTATTTCACTTTTCTATTTCGATTGACTTATTATGGTCATTTAAGGGGAGAGAGGCTAATAACCGGTAATTACCCTTTTTCGGTAAATGATAGGTATTTTTGGTTTCATTTATAAATAAATTTCAAGATAAGCTAAAATTTTGTTCGAAAAAATCGTTCAATTGTTTTTCACTACTGAATGTCACAAAAATATCAATCATACAAGAGAAAACTTTCACAATTCATACATATCACTATACGTGTTCCTGACACATCATTACCATACCGCAAAATACGAAACACATTATAATATCAATACACTGATGAATAAAATTATGTAGGCCTAGTCTTCAGCATCAACAGTCAATCAATAAAATTATCAGAAACTGATTACCTAAACTTGTCTTTCTAATCCTGTCAAATAAGATCTTATATTGACGTTTGGAGAAAATAATTGCGATGTCGCTGAATTTTTGCAGAGACCTTCCTTATATAATACTAATCAACATACTAAAACTCCCCTACAATCGGACTTGAGCTTCGGCCGCCATATTGGAAAATGGCGGCCAAAAGTGTTTGTTATCGAATATCTCCAAATTGGTTGAGATAGACAAAATGTTGCAATCGCAAAAATATTCCTTATTTAATTCCTTACAAAAAAGGTTTCTTTTATAGTTTTGGTAGGAACAATGGTTACGTCACAAAATCGTGGTTTATTCGTTGCTTATTGGAGTATCAGCTAATTTCCTAATTTTCACGCCCAGCATCAAACAATGCCCGGTAAATCCGTAAGAAATCGATTTAAATACAAATGAACTTTTGTATGGGGTTCATGAAAGCTTCCTTAGTATTTAAAAAATTAGGTCTGCGAAATCGGATTTTGCATTTACCCGGAATTTAGGTTTTTCCATTGTTGGCATTTCCTCAAAAATGGCATATTTGACTGTCCATTATTAAGCACTAAATAGCATCGGAGGAAAAATTCTTTTTACGCACATTGAAGTGACTTAAATAACGATGAGAAAACAACCAAAGTTTTAATCCAATATGGCTGATTATTCCTAATATCCACAACATCAAAGTGAATGATGTAACAAAAAGAGTGTAAAAACAGCACGAAAACAGTATTCATATTATAAAACAATTAAGACTTTCGCGGCCCGAATATATTAAAAAAGGTGTGAAACGGGTCATTTCGCCGCGTCGCGTGTTTACACTTACTGGTGTGTGAGTTCGACGTTTCGGAACCACTGTGGGTTCCATCTTCAGCACGCTTGCTTGTTGAAAGTGCGTTTACCCGTTGCCTCTCTCGTTCGGGATCGTGTTTGAATGTCTTGACCAATGGCAGTGGGGCTGGTCACGTGTGGGGTGGTCCAGGTAAAGTTCCCCCTTGTTTTGAGTCTCGGGGGGGTGGTTTTTCCTTTTTTTAATGTTGGGTTGTCGGGCCACTTTGCATTAGTTTATGTGTCCCCTTTAAAAGTTGTTTTTTTCCCTTTTCCCCTCCCCCGGTTCCCCTGGCCAAAAACTGGGTCGAATAAGTCCCCTGGTGTCTCCCTGGGGTGTTTCCAATTGGCAATTTTTTCTCCCCACTTTGGTGTAATTTTTAGCCCGGACTTTTTTTTTTTAAAATTTCTTATTTTCCCTTTTGGGCCGAAAAATTTCCCCTTGCCGGATTTCGCCAACCCTGGGTCGGGGGGGAAAATGGTTTTTTTGGGTTTTTGGGTTTTTCATATATTCTTTGAAAACCGGGGGTAGTTGGCTTGGCAACTCAACCCTTTTCGTGGGTACGAATAAACCCCTTAGGTTCCCATGTCATATTTTCCACTTTAACCATTTAGGGGTTTGGAATTTAAATTAAATTTTTTTTTCTTTCTTTTTTTTTTATGTTATATTTCTTTTTTCCTAAATTTAAAACCATATTTTTTTTTAAAATATATTTTAAAAAATTATTTTTATTTAATTTCTACTTTTTTTTTGTTTTGATTATCAATAATTTTTAAATTTGTAATTTAAAAAAAAAATATTTTTTTTTTTTTAATTCTTTTATTTTTTTTTTTAAATTACCAATTGTAATTATTGTTCGAAGGGGGAAAAATCGTTTAAATATAACTTTAAAAAAAAAAAAAATTATAAAAATTTTTTAATTTAACCTTTTTTTTTTTTTTTTAAGTAAAATTTGCAAATGGGGTTTGGTTTTATTTTTTTCATTCTTGTGGTTGAATCTTTTACGAGGCTTTCTCGTGCTGTTTTTTATTTTTTTGTTTCGAAAAAACATCACCTTTCTACTGGGGATGTTTTTTAATTGATAAGTTATTGGGGGAAAACCCTTGGTTACGGAATTTCTGTTTACAACCTTTGTTTTAAAAAATTTAATCCGTTTTTCTAAACTTTTTTTTCTAAATAAAGGTTTTGTGAAAATGAAATTTTTTGTGTCCGGGAATTTCGAATTTTCTGGGGGGCAAATTTGTTTTAAAAATAAATTTTAAAATCCCGGGGCTTTCTGCCTCCCCACCCGGAAAAAATTTGGGCTTTGGTTCCCCGCCCCCAAAAATCGAAAAAAAAGGGACGCTATTTCCTTGAATTGCTTTCTTTTTGAAAGTTTTTTAATTTAAATTTTGGGTGCAAGGGTCGTTTGCGTTTTGCAAAAAACCCCTTTAGTTTTTTTTTTTTTTTTTGGGTTTTTTTTTCTGGGCGACGGGCCCCCTATGGCAGGTTTGACCATTTGCCTTTTTAAGATCTTTTTATTGCCAAAAGACATCAACCCTGCCGATTTGTGCCAAAAAAAAAGCCTTTTTTTTTGGGGTGTTAAAAGGCCCCAAAGAACGCCCTTATCCCAATAAAAAAAGAAAACTTTTTGACCAATTTCAATTTAAAGGAACTTGGTGTTATTTTTTTTGGTTTTTGGGGGCAACCAAGAACCCCAGATTTTTTGGTTCATTTTTTAAAAACCGGGTTTTTTAAATTTATATTAAAATTTAAAAAATTAGTATCCCTTTTTAAAAAGGGAAAAAAAATTAATCATTCAAAATTTTTAGAAAAAGGGGTAGAAGAATTTTTAAGGAACAAAATTTAAAAAAACGGCCTTGAAAGCAGCAAACCGACCTGCGCCCCAAAAATCAGGTTGGTAAACTGAAAATAAAATGGGGCCCCAATTGGTCCCGGTCCCTTTAAAAAAAACCCCGTTGGGGTTGTAAACCTTGTTATCTAACGGAAAACCAAACAACCCCCGGGTATTTCCTCTTTTCCCTTTTTGTGAAAAAAAGCGGAAACATTTTTTTTTCCACAAAAGGGGAAAAGGAAATTTTTAAGTTTTTTACAATTTGGAAAAAAATCTTTAAAAAAAAAATTTGGGGAATTTTCCCGAATAAAAAAAAAAAATTTGGGTTTGCTTAAAAGTTCAAAAATGGGCTGTTCCCAAAAACAATGAAATACCCCCCCTTTCCACAAGAAAATAAATTTTATTAAAGGGGGTAGTGCAAAATGAATTTTTTAGAAAATTTAAGTTAAATTTTAATTTAAAAAAAAGTTATGTTTAAATTTAAAAATTTAATAAAAAAAAGTTATTTAAAAGTTAAGTTAATTAAATTAAGGGTTTAAAGGTTTAAAAGTTAAGGAAGGAAATTTAAATAATTTAAAGTAAAGAAGTTAAGTTAAAGTTAAATTTTAATTTAAAAAGTTAAAAGTTGGTTAAGTTGAGTTGAAGTTGGGGTTTGAAGTTGAAGTTAATTTTTACGGTTAGCGAGAAACGACTATAAAAAATTAGACAAACCTTTGTATCGGGACGACACTGAAGAAAAACTAAAACCCAAAATTTAAAAAGAAAAAACTGAAATTGAAACCCTTGCACATTAAAAATTTATGTAAAAAATGGATTTTAATTTAAAAATAAAATAAAAAAATGGTTTATTACCACTTACTATAAATAATATTTCATTTTATATTTTGTGTTTAAAAAACAAAATTTTAACAAGGGGATGAAGAACAACAAAATCCGAATAACACTTCAACTCCTTTCATCAATGCCCAATTACGCTCATCAAAAAACGCGGGGGACTTTAAACGTTTTCCTAGTCAGAGTAAAATTAAACCCTCTTCATTGAAGGTTCCCGAGTCTAGATTAAATATGTCCCCCAAATCTTTCAAAGGTGGGGGGCCGGGCCGTTAGAGTTAAATTAAAAATCTCTTTATACAGTGAAGGGACCGGATGTCAAAATTAAATATGCCCAACTTTTACAAATGGGGCGTGCCCAAAATTTTCTATGTAAAAATTTGTCCAGACTTTAAAATGGGGGTGGGGCCCGGGCCTTTGAGTAAAATGTCCCTTTATACAGTGAAAGTCCGCATGTCAAGAATTTTTTTTGTCCCAAATTTTTCAAATGGTGGGCGGCCAATTGTTTGTGTAAATTTGTTCAGACATTTACAAATGGTGGTGGCCCGGGCCCTCTAGAGTAAAAAATCCC
Source organism: Sweltsa coloradensis (assembly GCA_024449915.1). Taxonomy (NCBI): domain Eukaryota; kingdom Metazoa; phylum Arthropoda; class Insecta; order Plecoptera; family Chloroperlidae; genus Sweltsa; species Sweltsa coloradensis. Next base: position 64,768 of record JAMZAV010005248.1, read on the forward strand.
TTAAAAAGTGAAAGTCCGCAAAACAAGAATTTTTTTTTTCCCAAATTTTTTCAAAAGGGGTCGTGCCAATTGTCTAGGTAAAAATTTGTTTTGACATTTACAAAAAGGTGGTGGTGCCGGTCCGTCTAGAGTAAAATAGTCCCTTTTTACAGTGAAGTCCCGATTCAGATTAAAAGTCCCAACTTAACAAATGGTGGTCGTCCAATTGTCTATTAAAATTTTTTCAGACATTTACAAATGGGGGTGGTGCCGGGGCCGTCTAGAGTAAAAAAAGTCCCTTTATACATGAAGGGACCCCGATGTCAAGATAAAAATGTTTCCCAAATTTTAAAAATGGTGGTCGTGCCAGATTGTCTATGTAAATTTTTCAGACATTTTTCAAATGGTGGTGGGCCGGGCCGCTATGTAAAAAGTCCCCTTAAAACAGGGGGTACGCGTTCAAGATTAAATATGTCCCAACTTTTACAAAATGGTGGTCGTGCCAAATTGTCTAGTGTAAATTTGTTCAGACATTTACATTGGTGGGTGGTGCCGGGGCCGTCTAGAGTAAAAAAGTCCCCCTTTTACAGTGAAAGGGAGCAATGCAAGATTAAATAGTTCCAACTATTACAAAAGGTGTCGTGCCAAATTTTTTAGGTAAATTTGTTTAGACTTTACAAATGTTGGGGGTGCCCCTCCGTCTAGAGTAAAATTCCCTTAAAACAGTGGAGGTACCGCGATGTCAAGTTAAATAGTCCCCAAATTTGTCCCAAAATTTGTCCAAAAAATGTCCAACACCCAGTAATTCTATAGTTTTGGGGTGCAAAAAACAGCACTCGGTTATTGAGAGAGTATTTTTTAAGCAGCTTATTTAGAGCCTAGTAATTTTTACTTTGTTATATGATTTTGATAAACGTACTTTATTTGGATTTGAAAAATTTTTTGTTTATTTTTTTCTTATTTCACCCCACTTTGATTCTATAGTTCAGGGGGGCAAAAAAACGCACTTGGTCAGTTGAGAGAGATTTATAGCAGCTTATTTTTGAGCCCAGTATTTGACTTCTGATAATGGATTTTGATAAAAGAGCTTTATTTTGGGTTTCAAAAATATTTTTTTTATTTTTTTCTTTTTTCACCTCCCTGTAGATCTATAGTTGAGGGGGCAAAAATCAAACTTGGAAATTTTAGAGGTATTTTAAAAGCCCTTATTTAGAGCCTAGTAATTTTTACTTCTGATATATGATTTTGATAAACGAGACTCTATTTGGCTTCAAAATATTATTTTTTTTTTTATTTCTTATTTTCCCCCACTTTTGATTCTATAGTTTAGGGGTGGGAAAAATCACACTTGGGTTTTTTAAAAAAAGTATTTATAACACTTATTTAGATCCTAGTAATTTTGACTTTGATATATGTTTTAAAACAATACTTTATTTGGATTTCGAAATATTATTTGTTTTTTTATTTCTATTTTACCTCACTTTAAATTCTAAGTTTAGGGGTGCAAAAATCGCACTTGGTTATTTGAGAGGGGATTTATAGCAGCTTATTTTGAGCCTAGTAAATTTTTACTTTTGATAATGGTTTTGTAAACGAGATTTATTTGGTTTCAAAAAATTATTTTTTATTTATTTCTTATTTCACCCTTTCTGAGATTCTATAGTTTAGAAATGCAAAAAACGCACTGGGTTTTTGAAAGAGTATTTTTAGCAGCTTATTTAGATATAATTTGACTCTGATAAAGGATTTTTTATAAAAGAGACTTTATTTGGATTTCAAAAAAATTATTTGTTTTTTATTTCTTTTTTCACCTCATGTAGATTCTATAGTTGAGGGGTTCAAAAAAACAGAATTGGTTATTTGATAGAGTATTTATAGCAGCTTTTTTAAGAGCCTAGTAATTTTTACTTTTGTAATGGATTTTGTAAACGGAAATTTATTTTTATTTTAAAATATTATTTTTTTTATTTTTTTCTTTTTTCACCCCACTGTGATTCTATTTTTTAGGGGTGCAAAAATCGCACTTGGGTTTTTTTGAGAGAGTTTATAGCACTTTTTTAGATTTAGTAATTTTTACTCTTGATACTTTATTTTTATAAAAGAGATTTATTGGATTTCAAATTTTGTTTATTTTTTTCTTTTCACCTCACTTAGATTCATATTTAGGGGTGCAAAAAACACACTGAATTTTTTTGAGAGAGTAGTTATAGGGAGCTTTTTTTAAGCCAGTAATTTTTTACTTCTGATATTATTTTATAAACAAAACTTTATTTGGGTATCAAAAATTTTTTGTTTATTTTTTTCTTATTTTACCTCATGTAGATTCTATAGTTTAGGGGTGCAAAAAACAGCACTTGGTTATTTGAGAGAGTATTTTAGCAGCTTATTTAAAATTTAGTAATTTTTACTCTTGATACTTGATTTTGATAAACGAACTTTATTTTATTTCAAATTATTATTGTTTTTTTTTATTTCTTATTTTTACCTCCTGTAATCTTAGTTTAGGGGGCAAAAAACGCACGAATTATTTGAGAGAGTAGTAAATAGCGCCTTATTTAGAGCCTAGTAATTTTGACTTCTGAATATGATTTTGATAAAAAATACTTTATTTTTATTCAAAATTTTTTTGTTTTTTTATTTTTTATTTACCCCACTGTAGTTCATAGTTTTTGGGGTGCAAAATCGCACTAAGTTTTTTGAGAGAGTATTTATAGCAGTTATTTTGGGTGTAATTTTTACTTCTGAACTTGATTTTGTAAAGAAATTTATTTGGATTTTGAAATATTTTTTTTATTTTTATTTCTCATTTCACCCCACTGTAGATTCTATGTTTAGGGGTGCCAAAAACAGCACTTTTGGGCAGTTGTGAAGTAAAAATAGCAGCTTTTAAAAAGCCTAGTAATTTTACTTCTGATACTATTTTGATAAACGATGCTTTTTTTAATTTGAAATACTATTTTTTTTTTATTTTTTATTTACCTCACTGTAGATTTTATAGTTTTGGTGCAAAATCAGCACTTGGTTTTTGAGAAGTATTTAAGCACTTATTTGGCCTAGTAATTTTTCTTCTGATATTGATTTTGATAAACATACTTTATTGGATTTTGAAAAATTATTTGTTTTTTTATTTTTCATTTCACCTCACTGTAGATTCTAATTTTTGGGGTGCAAAAACAGCCTTATTATTTGAGGGTTTTTTTACACTTTTTAGACCCAGAAATTTTTACTTTTGAAAATGGATTTTGTAACAACTTTTTTTATTTCAAAAAATTATTTTTTTATTTATTTTTTATTTTACCTCACTGTTTCTATGTTTAGGGGGGCAAAAAAAAACACTTGGTTATTTGAAAGAGTATTTATGCAGCTTTTTTGAGCCCAGTAATTTTGATTTTTGATAATGGATTTTGATAAAAAGAGCTTTTTTTGATTCGAAATATTATTTGTTTATTTATTCTCATTTCACCCCACTTAATTCTTATTTAGGGGGGCAAAATCGCCTAAATTATTTGAGAGAGTTTTATAGCAGCTTATTAAAAGCCCGTAATTTTACTTTTGTACTTTATTTTGATAAAAATACTTTTTTGGGTTTTTAAAATTATTTGATTATTTTTTCTCATTTTACCCCCTTAGATTCTATAGTTTAGGGTGCCAAAATCAGCACTTGGGCAGTTTTTTGAGATAAATTTTAGCAGCTTAGTTTTGAGCCTAGTAATTTTGACTTCTGATACATGATTTTGATAAAAGTCTTTTTTGAATTTTGAAAACTATTTTTTTTTATTTATTTCTTATTTCACCCTCCTGTAATTCTATAGTTTAGGGGTGAAAAAACAGAACTTGGTTTATTTGAGGTATTTATAGCCTTATTTAGAGCCTAGAAATTTTTTACTTTGATATAGATTTTGATAAACGATACTTTATTTGGATTTTAATATTATTTGTTTATTTATTTCTCATTTTACCCACGAATTCTATAGTTAGGGGGGCAAAAATCAGCACTTGGTCAGTTGTGAGAGAATTGTAGCAGCTTTGTTAGAGCCTAGTAAAATTTTTTCTTCGATACATGATTTTTTTTAAACGATGCTTTTTTTAATTTGAAATCTATTTGTTTATTTTTTTCTTATTTCACCTCACTGTAGTTCATAGTTTAGGGGGGCAAAAATAGCACTTTTTTATTTGAGAGATATTTTAAAGCAGCTTATTTTGAGCCTATAAATTTTTACTTTTGATACTTAATTTGATAACGGACTTTTTTTGGATTTCAAAATATTATTTGTTTTTATTTTTTATTTCACTACTGTAGATTTTTATATTTTAGGGGGGCAAAAAAACCACTTAATTTTTGAGAGAGTATTTATAGCAGCTTTTTTAGAGCCCAGTAATTTTTACTTCTGATACTTGATTTTATAAACGGGCTTTATTTTAATTTCGAAATACTATTTGTTTTTTTTTTCTTATTTACCTCATGTGATTCTATAGTTTAGGGGTGCAAAATCGCATTATTTATTAAGAAGTAATATAGCAGCTTTTTAGCCCATAATTTTTACTTCGATATATGATTTTGATAAAAAATACTTTATTTGATTTCAAAAAAATTATTTGTTTATTTATTTTTATTTTACCCCACTGTAGATTCTATAGTTTTTGGGTCAAAATCAGCACTTGGTTATTTAAAGAATATTTAAGCAGCTTATTCAAGCCAGTAATTTTGTTCGTATATATTTTTATAACGATACTTTATTTTGGGTTTCGAAATTTTTATTTTTTTATTTATTTTTTCATTTCACCCACTGTAGATTTTATGTTAAGGGTGCAAAAATAAACCTGGGGAGTTTTGGGGAAATATTTTTAGGCTTTGTTAGAGCCTAGTAAATTTTGACTTTATACAAAGATTTTGATAAAAGCGTTTATTTGAATTTTGAAATTTTTTGATTATTTATTTTTTATTTCACCTACTGTAGATTTTTTTTTAGGGGTCAAAAATCAGCCTTGGTTTTTTGAAGAGTATATATAGCAGCCTATTTAGAGCCTATAATTTGACTTCTGATAATGGATTTTGATAAACGAGACTTTATTTGGGTTTCAAAATAATTTGTTTTTTTTTTCTTATTTTACTTCACTGTAGATTCTATAGTTAAGGGGGGCAAAAATCCATTGGTTATTTTAGAGGATTTATATCAGTTATTTAGAGTTTTGTATTTTGACTCTTGATACTTGATTTTGAAAACGGACTTTATTTGGATTTCAAATTATTTTTTGTTTATTTATTTCTTATTTTACCTCATGTAGATTTTTTTTAGTTTGGGGTGCAAAAATCAGCACTTGGTTATTTTTAGAAATATTTTTTTAGCAGCTATTCAGAGCCTAGTAATTTTGACTTTTTGAATTATGTTTTGTAAAAATACTTTATTTTGGGTTTCGAAATATTTTTTTTGTTTTTTTATTTTTCATTTTACCCCTTGTAGATTTTATGTTAAGGGGGGGCAAAAATCAGCACTTGGCAGTTTTTAGAGTATTTATGCAGCTTAGTTAGAGCCTAGTAATTTTGATTTGAACAGATTTGATAAACGAGCTTTTTTGAATTTTTGAAAAAACTATTTTTTATTTATTTCTTTTTCACCTCACGTAGATTATATAGTTTTGGGTGCAAAAAACAGCACTGGTTTTTGGAGAGTATTTATAGCGCCTATTTTTGAGCCCAGTAATTTGATTCTATAATGGATTTTGATAACAGACTTTTTTGGATTTTAAAAAATTATTTGGTTTATTTATTTCTTATTTCCCTCCTGTAATTCTATAGTTTAGGGGTGGGAAAAAAAACAGCACTTGGTTATTTTAAAAATATTTAAGCAGCTTATTTTTACCTAGTAATTTTTTCTTCTGATAATGATTTTTGTAAAAAAATTTGTTATTTTGGGTTTCGAAAAATTTTTTTTTTTTATTTCTCATTTCCCTCCTGTGATTTTTAGTTAAGGGGTGCAAAAAACATTCTAGGTTATTTTATAGAAGCCTTGTTTAAACCTAGTAATTTTTACTTTTGAAATGGTTTTGATAAAAAGGGTTTATTTGGATTTCAAAATATTATTTGTTTTTTTAATTTTATTTCCCCATATAGTTTTATAGTTTAGGGGGTTTCAAAAATCCCTTTGGGTTTTTTGAGAGAGTATTAAAAGCACTTATTTAGAGCCCAGTAAATTTTTACTTCTGATACTTGATTTAGTAAACGAGACATTATTTGGGTTTCAAAAATTATTTTTTTTTTTAATTCTTATTTCACCTCACTGTAATTTATAGTTTAGGGGGCAAAAATCCACTTAGTTTTTTTAGAATATTTTAGCATTATTCTAGAGCCCGAATTTTTACTTTGTAATGGATTTTATAAACAGACTTTTTTTTGGGTTTCAAAAAATTTTTTGTTTATTTATTTTTTTTTCACCCCACTGTAATTCTATATTTAGGGGGGCAAAAATCAGCACTTGGTTATTTAGGGTTTTAAGCACTTATTTAGATTTGTAATTTTGACTTGATACTTTATTTTTATAAACGAGACTTTATTTTTGGATTTCAAATTATTATTTTTTTTATTTATTTCTTATTTCCCTCACTGTAATTTTATAGTTTTGGGGTGCAAAAAAACAGCACTGAATTTTTGAGAGGTAGTTATAGCAGCTTATTTAGAGCCCAGTAATTTTTTACTTCTGAATAGATTTTTAAAACAAAACTTTTTTGGATATCAAAATATTTTTTTTTTTTATTTATTTCTTTTTTCACCTCACTGTAATTCTATAGTTTAGGGGTCAAAATCACACTTGGTTTTTTGAGAGAGATTTATAGCGCTTTTTTAAAGTTTTTTAAAATTTGACTTTGATACTTGTTTTTTATAAACGGACTTTATTTTTATTTCAAATTTTTATTGTTTTTTTTTATTTTTTTTTTCACCCACTGTGATTCTATAGTTTAGGGGTGGGGAAAACAGCACTAAATTTTTGAGAGAGTGAATAGCGCTTATTTAGAGCCCAGTAAATTTTTATTTTGATATATGATTTTAAACAATACTTTTTTTTGGATATCAAAATATTTTTTGTTTATTTATTTCTTTTTCCCTCACTGAGATTTTATAGTTTGGGGTGCAAAAGTCAGCACTAAATTATTTTGGGGAGTATTTATAGCAGCTTATTAGAGCCCAGTAATTTTTTACTTCTGATCTTATTTTGATAAAAACTTTTTTTGGATTTGAAAATTTTTTGATTATTTATTTTCTTTTACCCCCCTGAGATTCTATAGTTTAGGGGTGCCAAAATCAGCACTTGTCATTGTAGAGTAATTATAGCAGTTTGTAAGAGCCAGTAATTTTGACTTCTGATCCCATGTTTTGATAAAAGATGCTTTATTTGAATTTCGAAATACTATTTGTTTATTTTTTTTTATTTCCCTCACTGTAGATTCTATAGTTTGGGGTGCAAAAACAGCACTTTTGGGTTTTTTGAGAGGTATTTTAGCACTTTTTTAGAGCCCAGAAAATTTTTACTTCTATATATGATTTTGTAAAAATACTTTATTTGGTTTTGAAATATTTTTTGTTTTTTTTTATTTCCATTTCACCCCCCTGTAGATTTTATTTTTTAGGGTTGCAAAAATCAGCATTGTTATTTGGAGGGTTTTTATAGCAGCTTTTTTTAGAGCCTAGTAATTTGACTTCTGAAAATGGATTTGAAAAACGAGACTTTATTTGGATTTCAAAAAATTATTTGTATATTTATTTTTTTATTTCACCTCACTGTAGATTTTATAGTTTGGGGTGCAAAAATCAAATTGGGTTTTTTGAAAGAGTATTTACACTTTTTTAGAGCCTAGTAATTTTTTTACTTTTGAAAGGATTTTGATAAACGAGATTTTTTTGGATTTCGAAATATATTTTTTTATTTATTTCCATTTTACCCCACTTGATTCTATGTTTAGGGGTGCAAAAAACAGCACTAATTATTTGAGAGGTATTTATAGCAGCTTTTAAGAGCCTAGGAATTTTGACTTCTGATACTTGATTTTGATAAAAATACTTTATTTGGATTTTTTAAAAATTATTTTATTTTTTTTCCATTTCACCCCCTGTAGTTCTTGTTTAGGGGGGCCAAAAACAGCACTTGGTCAGTTGTGGATAATTAAGCCTTTGTTAGGCCTGTAATTTTGACTTTGATAATGATTTTTATAAAAAGATGCTTTTTTGAAATTTTGAAATACTATTTTTTATTTTTTTTCTTAAATTTTCCCCCACTGTAGATTTATATTTAGGGGTGAAAAATCAGAAAATTTGGTTTTTTGGGGTATTTTAGCATTATTTAAGCCTAAAATTTTTTACTTCTATATAATTTGATAAAAAAACTTTATTTTGGTTTTGAAATATTATTTGTTTATTTATTTCTCTTTTCCCCACTGAATTCTATAGTTTAGGGGTGCAAAAATCAGCACTTGGGCAGTTTTTAAATAATTGTAGCAGTTGTTAGGCCCAGTAATTTTTCTTCTGTACATGATTTTTATAAAAAGATGCTTTTTTTGAATTTCGAAATACATTTTTTTATTTATTTCTTATTTCACCTCCTGTAGATTCTATAGTTTAGGGGGCAAAAAAACAGCACTTGGTTATTTTAGAGAGTATTTTAAAACAGTTATTTTTGAGCCTAGTAATTTTTACTTCTGATACTTGATTTTGATAAAAAGACTTTATTTGGATTTCAAAAAATTATTTTTTTTATTTTTTTCTTTTTTCACCTCACTGTAGATTCTATAGTTTTTGGGGGGCAAAAATCAGCACTTAATTATTTGAGAGGTATTTTTAGCAGCTTATTTAGAGCCTAGTAATTTTGACTTCTGATCTTGATTTTGATAAAAAAGAGGCTTTTTTTTTGAATTTTGAAATCTATTTGTTTATTTTTTCTTTTTTCACCTCACTGTAGATTCTATAGTTTTTGGGGGGCAAAAATCACACTTATTTTTAGAGAGAGTAAAATACACTTATTTGAGCCCAGTAATTTTGACTTCTGATATAATTTTGATAAAAAAATACTTTTTTTGGATTTCAAAAAATTTTTTTTATTTATTTTTTTTTCACCTCACTGTAGATTTTATGTTTAGGGGTCAAAAAACAGCACTTGGTTATTTTAAAAAATATTTATAGCAGCTTATTCAGAGCCTAGAATTTTGATTCGATAATGATTTGATAAACGATACTTTTTGGGTTTTGAAATATTTTTTTGTTTATTTATTTCTCATTTCCCTCACTTAGATTCATAGTTAAGGGGGGGCAAAAATAACACTTGGTCAGTTTTTGAAGGGGATTTATAGCACTTGTTAAGCCCAGTAATTTTGACTTCTGTACTGATTTTTATAAACGAAAGCTTTATTTTTAATTTTGAAATACATTTGTTATTATTTCTTTTTTCACCTACTGTGATTTTTTGTTTAGGGGGGCAAAAAACAGCATTGGTTTTTTAGAGAGTATATAAGCAGCCCATTTAAGCCTAGTAATTTGACTTCTGATAAAGGATTTTTTTAAAAGAGACTTTTTTTTGGATTTCAAAAAAATTATTTTTTTTTTATTTCTTATTTCACTTTACGTAGATTCTATAGTTAAAGGGTCAAAAATCACACTTGGTTATTTGAAGGTATTTTTCAGCTTATTTTGAGTTTTATTTTGACTCTTTATACTTGATTTTTTATAAACGAGACTTTATTTGGATTTCAAATTATTATTTGTTTATTTTTTTCTTTTTCACCTCACTGTAGATTTTTTAGTTTGGGGGGGGCAAAAAACAACCCTTGGGTTTTTTGAGAAATTTTAGCACTTTCAGAGCCCAGTAAATTTTTTCTTTTAATTATATTTTTTATAAAAAAACTTTATTTGGGTTTCGAAAAATTTTTTGTTTATTTATTTTTCCTTTCACCTCATTGTAAAATTCTATAGTTAAGGGGGGCAAAAAATCAGCACTTGGTCATTTGGGGGAGTATTTTTAGCAGCTTGTTTTTTGCCTAGTTTTTGACTTCTGATACATGATTTTTATAAAAGATGCTTTTTTTGAATTTTGAAATACTATTTGTTTTTTTATTTTTTTATTTCACCCCACTGAATTTTATAGTTTTGGGTGCAAAAATCAGCACTTGGTTATTGAGAGAGTATTTATAGCAGCCTATTTAAGCCTAGTAATTTTGACTTCTGATAATGGATTTTGATAAACGAGACTTTATTTGGTTTTAAAAAATTTTTGTTTATTTTTTTCTTTTTTCACCCACTGTAGATTCATAGTTTAGGGGTGCAAAAATCAGCCTTGGTTATTGAAAGAGTTTTTAGCAGCTTATTTAATCCTAGTAAAATTTTTCTTCTGATATAGATTTTGATAAACAATACTTTATTTGGATTTTTAAAATTATTTTTTTTATTTATTTTCATTTTACCCCACTGTAATTCTTTAGTTAAGGGGTGCAAAAACAGTACTAGGTTTTTTGATAGAGAGCCTTTATTAGTCCTAGTAATTTTGACTTCTGATAAGGTTTTGATAAAAGAGACTTTATTTGGGTTTCAAAATATTTTGTTTATTTAATTCTTATTTCACCTCACTATGATTTTATAGTTTAGGGGGGCAAAATCGCCTTTGGGTTTTTGAGAGAGTATTAAAAACAGTTATTTAGAGCCTAGTAATTTTGAAATTCTGTATTTATTAGATAAAAGAGACTATTTGGATTTCAAAATTTATTTGTTTTTTAATTCTTATTCACCCCACTGTAGATTCTATGTTTAGGGGTGCAAAAAACAGCATTGTTTTTTAGAGATATTTATAGCAGCTTATTTTAGACCCCAGTAATTTTGACTTTGATAATGGATTTTTTATAAACGAGCTTTTTTTTGGATTTTAAAAAATTATTTGTTTATATATTTCTTTTTTCCCCCTGTAGATTCTATAGTTTAGGGTGAAAAAAAACACTTGGGGTTTTTTGGAGAGTATTATAGCACTTATTTAGACCTAGTAATTTTGACTTCTGATATTGATTTGAAAACAATACTTTTTTGGATTTCAAAAAAATTTTTTGTTTTTTTTATTTTCATTTACCCCACGTAGATTCTATAGTTTTGGGTGCAAAAATAAACACTTGGGTTTTTTAGAGAGTTTTTTTTATCAGCTTATTTTGAGCCTAGTTATATTTCTTCTGATACTTTTTATTTTTTATAAAAGAGACTTTTTTGGATTTCAAAAAATTATTTGTTTTTTTATTTCTTATTCACCTCACTTAGATTTTTATAGTTTAGGGGTTTTAAAAATCAGCACTTTTGGTTATTTGAGAGAGATTTATAGCACTTTTTTAGGCCTAGTTTTTTTGCTTTGATATTGATTTTTATAAACGATACTTTATTTTTTTCGAAAAATTTTTTTGTTTTTTTATTTCTCATTTCACCTACTGTAGATTCTATAGTTCGGGGGGCAAAAATCAGCACTTAGTCATTTTTGAGAGTAAAATTTTAGCAGCTGATTTAGAGCCCAGTAATTTTGACTTTTGATCATGATTTTGTAAAAGTGCCTTATTTGAATTTCGTAATATTTTTTGTTTTTATATTTTTTATTTCACCCACTGTAGATTCCCATAGTTTAGGGGTGCAAATCGCACTTGGTTTTTTGAGAGGTATTTTTAGCGTTTTAGAGCCTGTAATTTTGACCTCTGATACTTGACGATACTTTTTTTGGATTTCGAAATATTATTTTTTTATTCATTTTTTATTTTACCCCCAAGATTTTATGTTAAGGGTCAAAAATCAACACTTGGTTTTTTGAGAGAGTTTTCATAGCGCTTATTTAGACCTTAATTTTGACTTTTGATTTGATTTTGATAACGATACTTTTTTTTGATTTCAAAAAATTTTTGTTTCTTTATTTTTTATTTTACCTCCTGTAATTCATAGTTTTGGGGTGCAAAAATCATCACTTGGTTATTTGAGAGAGTATTTATGCAATAATTAAGAGCCAGTAATTTGACTCTGATACTTGTTTTGATAAACGTACTTTTTTTTTTTTGATTTCGAAATATTATTTGTTTTTAAATTTTTTATTTCACCTCACTTTAATTCTATATTTAGGGTGCAAAAAACAGCACTTTGTTATTTTAGAGAGTAATAAAAGCAGCTAATTTTAAAAGTCTAGTAAATTTTTTCTTCTGATACATATTTTGATAAACTTTTTTTATTTGGATTTTGAAATATTATTTGTTTTTTTATTTTTTATTTCATTTTCTGTACATTCTTATTTTTGGGTGAAAAAATCAGCATTGGGCTTTTAAGAAGGGATTATGCACTATAGGCCCATTTTTTTTTACTTCCGTTTCATCATTTATAAAAAATTTTCTTCTTACTTTGGAAATCGAATTCTTTTTTGCTAATTTATTCCCTATTTTACCCCCCGTGATTCTACGTTTAGGGTGCAAAAAAACGCACTTGTCATTTTAAGGGGCAAAATTAGCTCTAATTTTTAGCCCCGGGCCCACTTTTCCAAATGATTTTGAAAAAAGCATTAACTTGGGTCCCCCCCAAATTTTAAATGCGAACTGCGAAAAGGTGGGGGTGCAAAAAATCTAGATTTTGGGGGCAAAAAAGTGCAAAAAAAGTCAAAAATATAGACTCTTTTCGGTTTGAAATTCCAATGTGGGGGGCCCGCATTAATTGGCTCCCCCAAATTTTAAAAGCGAAATGCTGCGAAAAAGTTTGGGGGGAAAAATCTAGATTTGGGTCAAAAAAGTGCAAAAAAAATGCAAAAAAATGAGCTATTTTTGGTTAAAAAATTCCCAAAGTGGGGAGCCCCCCCATTTAATTGGTTCCCCCCTTTCAAATGCAAAATGCTACGAAATGGTAGGGGGGGCAAAAATCTGATTGGGGGCAAAAAAATGCAAAAAAGTGCAAAAAAATTTAGATTTTTTTGGTTCGAATTCCAAAATGGGGGGGCCCCATTTAATTGGCTCCCCCCCAAATTTGAAATGCAAAAGCTGCGAAATGGTAGGGTGCCAAAATCTAATTTTTGGGGGCAAAAAAAATGCAAAAAAGGTGCAAAAAAAAGAGACCAATTTCGGGGTTTGATTTCCAATGTGGGGGAGCCCCCATTAACTTGGCTCCCCCAATTTGAAATGCAAATGCTGCGAAATGGAGGGGTGCAAAAATCTAGATTTGTTTGCAAAAAAAGGGAAAAATAGTGCAAAAAATATGAGACATTTTTGGGGTTTAAAAAATTCCAAGTGGGGGGGCCCCCCATTAATTGGCCCCCCAATTCAAAAGCAAATGCTACGAAATGGTAGGGGTGCAAAAACTAATTTTGGGGGCAAAAAGGTGGGGAAAAAAATGCAAAAAATTAGGGGCTTTTTTCGGTTCGAAATTCCAAAGTGGGGGGGCCACCTTTAACTTGGCTCCCCCAATTTGAAAAGCGAAAAAGCTGCGAAATGGTAGGGGGGCAAAATCTAGATTTGGTGCAAAAAAAATGCAAAAAAGGTGCAAAAATAGAGATATTTTGGTTTTGATATTCCAAAAGTGGGGGGCCATGTTAAAGGACCCCCCAAAGTGGAAACCCTTTCCCTACAGAGCTAGGGTCACTTTTTAAAAATTTTTCGGCTTACCTTTTAAAAATAATTTGGTGTAAAAAATCGGACCGGAAAAACCCAGACCCCCCATTTCAAGGAAACGTTGTAGGCCTTTCAAAAAAACCGGACCGTGTTTTTACATTGTTGTATATGGAGACCATTGCCTCCTAGATGTTGCTTCGCTCACAGTATAACAATCTCTTTATACTGTGCTTCGCTGGTGTAACATGAGTCGTAAAATTCAAATCCTGACGTGTACATGGGTTCATAGGCGTGGGAAAACCGGGGGGGGGGGGGGGGGGGGGGGGGGGGGGGGGGGGCCAAAACCTAAGTTGAGTAAATAAACCAGAATATCAGTGGTAAATATGCACTTACTTGTACAATTTGACAGTCATTTGGTAAAAACGAATATGAATGCTTGTATGCTTCGTCAAAACACTAAAAATAAGGTTTGAAATTTACTAAAATGAGCCACTTCACGTTCATATTTTTAGTTTTTAGATCGCAGATAAGTTGCTGTAAAACATCGTTTACAGTGTCCGAAAGCAGATAAAACATAACGAAATAACATTTACTGTAGTATGGTAAAAAAAATCGCCTCCGCTGGCTGGGGCTTCGCCCCAGACCTCAGCTCCCGCCAACAAAACCTTCTATTGGGTCCCCCCCCCCAACTTTCAAGACATTCCTACGTGCCTATTGCTGCGTAACACGAATCTTTTATTTCTCTTCACAGGTTTCAGTAGAATACACATTAGTGTATCCCTTTCGTATTGGAACCACATTTCCCCAGCTTTCTCCCGTCGCTGGTTGACCTTTATATGTAATTTCACTAAGATTGAAAAATGGAACATAAGTCAAAAGTGATAAACTATTGCTAAAATTCAATTAACAATGTGATAAATTAACTTATTTGAAAATATTTTTTCATATAACAATTCGTCGTATAATAAGCTTTTATTAGACGAGTGAGCGCTGCGAAACGAAGTCATTATAACGCTAGTCGATCATGCCTTCTCGTGACTGTGTTCAATGAATGTCTGTCTGTCTGTCTGTCTGTCTGTCTGTCTGTCTGTCTGGTCCCATACGGCCGAACGGCCAAATAGATTGAGCTGAAATTTTAAACAGACATCCGTGACCAGGTAACTGAGAACTGTTAACAAAATGAGCGCAAAACCATTTCGATTTGAATTGAACCTACAAGAAATCATAATTAAAAATATGCTTGAAATGTGTAGCCTTCATTTTAACAAACAATGCTTTGTACTTGAAGAAGTAATTTTTATCAAATAATTTTTGGTTTTGTTAAGGCGTGGTTACGAAAT